>CM055100.1:58415582-58516974 GCA_029204225.1 Diphasiastrum complanatum | reverse complement strand
CTTGAAAACCTCTGTTCTAGTCAATAAAGCATTATTATGGCATCATCGCTTAGGACACGTGAATCATGCATCTATTTTGAACATGTCTAGACAATCCATGATTATTGATCTTGACTATCCTTTTGGTAAGATCGATCTCCTTGTCTGTCATAGTTGCATCTTTGGAAAGTAGGCTAGGATTCCTTTTAGATCAAACCATAGGCATGCAGCAAAAGATTTGTTAGATGTTGTTCATACAGATATATGTGGACCTATGCAAATTCCTTCATTGCTAGATGCAAAGTATTTCATTACTTTTATTGACGAATTCTTCAGAAGAACAACTGTTTATTTCATTAAACAGATATCAGAGGCTTTCATCAAATTCAGACAATTCAAAGAGCATGTTGAGATTTAAATTGGCAAACGAATCAAAGCGCTGAAGTCAGATAACGGGAGAGAATATATCTCCAACGAATTCAAGGAGTACTGTCTTAACAACGACATTGAACAACAATATATCACCTCCTATTCGCCTCAGTCAAATGGTCTTGCTGAGAGAAAGAACAGAACCTTAGTCGAATCGGCAAAGTGCATGTTATCACATGCGACAATTCTAAAGTCCTTCTGGGCTAAAGCTGTTTCAACAGCAACCTATATTCAGAACAGATGTCCTACTAAAGGCCTCTCAAACAAAACACCATTCAAAGTTTGGACAGGTACCAAACCTTCGTTATCAAATTTAGGAGTTTTTGGATAAACTGCTTTTGCGCAGATACCTCGTGATCTCAGGAAGAAGCTCGACTTCTAGAGTATCAAATGTGTTTTCATCAGCTACACTACTTCAGATCAAGCCTACAAGTTGTTTGATCCCATCGAGTCGAAGATATTCACTAGCTGGGATGTCATCTTCATCGAAGATCAATTTCAAGACCTCAAAGGAAAGGGCAGTCTCCATGTAGCCGACCTATCAGATTCTCCTGACGCATTGAACTTCCCAGTTCCTCAGGCGACTATTCCCATTGAAGGTCCAAGCTCTTCTACTTCCGATGAACAACAAATCAACGGTGAATTAGAGATGATGATGTTGCAGTTTAGCAACTACAATATGATGGAAATAATCAATTTCCTATATTACCCAGAAGATCTTCAAGGACTAGCAGACCACCTAAGTGGTATATCGACGTGTCTATAGTCTATCTTGCTCAGGAACCGACGTCTGTCCAAGAGGCACTCAGTCAGCCTGATTCCGATCTCTGGAAAGAAGTTATAGATAAAGAGTATTCATCTCTTATCAAGAACCAGACATGGACGATTGTCGAATTACCTGCTAGCACAAACGTAGTTGATTGCAAATGGATTTTCAAAGTCAAGTACAATGCAGATGGAAGCATCAACATGAGAAAGACATGACTTGTCGCCAGAGGATTTTCTCAAGTATACAACGTCGATTACACTGAGACCTTCAGTCCAGTAGTCAAGCATTCTTCTATTCGACTTTTGCTATCATTCGCCACTGCAGCAGATTTGGAAATACATCAAATGGATGTTCAGACAGCATATCTCAATGGAGTTATCAAAGAAGACATTTCCATGGTGCAACTCGAAGGTTATATTATCGAGGGTAAACACAATCATGTGTGTAAACTCCATAAGGCACTTTATGGCTCGAAGCAATCTGCTCGAGCATGGTTTCAAAGGATCAATACTTTCCTTATTGATCACGGCTACACACCTAGTTCTTCAGATTCAAACGTTTACTTCAAAGCAGTGCAACAGTTTTTTATCATTATCATTTTATACATGGATGATACATTGCTTTTAAACAACAGTTTTGATCTGATAAAAGAGGAGAAGACAATGCTATCTTCCGAATTCGACATGATCGATCTGGGCAAAGCTAATTTCTGCCTTGGTATACAAATCCATCGAGACAGAAAACAGAAGTTGGTCTATATTACACAACAGAGGTACATCTACAACATTTTAGTCAGATATAATATGATGAATTGCAAGTTAGCTCTCTCACCAATAGAACCAGGTCTCAAATTGTCAAAGGACCAGTGTCCCCAAACAATCCATGAGTATCCTTACCATTCTATTATAGGTTCTCTTACGTACGCCATGATTTGTACCATGCCAGACATAGCTTTTGCAGTCAGCTCTCTCAGTCAGTTTATGACTAATCCTGGTATAACACATTGGAAGGCTCTTATCAGAGTCATGATATATCTTCGAGCTACTATGGACTTTTGTATATGTTATGGAACAGTCGGCAACGACAAACTCAATTTCCTCAGTGGTTACACAAATGCAAGTTGGGCAGGAGATATAGACACTCGTAAATCCACTTCCGGATTTACATTCTTCCTCAACAATGGTCCAATTTCTTGGAACAGTCACAAGCAATCTTCGATAACTCTATCTTCCACTGAATCAGAATATATTGCAGCCTCTCAAGCTACAAAGGAAGCAATTTGGTTGAGGAATTTACTCTCAGATATCGGTCTGAATCAATATGCTCCGACGACATTATTTTCTGATAATCAAAGTGCCATCGCTTTATCAACCAACCCTAGATTTCATTCCAGGAGTAAGCACATTGAACTGAAGTATCATTTCATTAGAAGCAAAGTTCTCAATGAAGAGGTCAGATTGTAGCACTGTAGAACGCAAGATATGACAACTGATATTTTTACCAAAGCATTAAGTTTGGAGTCACATAGAAGATTCTGTGTAGAACTAAGTTTGAAGGTCAAGGCATTCAAGGATTTAGATTAGGGGAGAGAGTTGGATTATTCTCCTTCTTACTGATCGAATAATCGGTTTTAATCTTCATCCATTGTTTATCCAGTTCTATGAATTTTTCCGTGTTTTTATACAGTCTGCAAAATTACAAGTGTTTTTACACAGTCTGCAGAAATACACGGAGTTTGAAACAATGTCGCCTTTTTCGCCTGCCAGGAATTTCGTGGAAAAATGCAGTATCGCATTTTTCGCCTGACAGAAATCTTGTGTAAAATCACAATGTTGCATTTTTCGTTTTTTCAAAGACTCTCAAATGTTAAGGAAATGACTCTGGCAAATCGTGGGGCAACCCTAAATGAGGTTTAGGGACACTGTCTCCTTTTTTGCATTTTTCGCGAATTCCATGAAACAATGGGTGGAGGTCATTTTGCATCCAATATTACAATTCGTAAAATTTTGCAATCAGGATGTTGGTGGCCATCCATTCGTAAAGATACAGAGAAATATATTCAAACTTGTGATGTTTGTCAACGGGCATGGCGTCCTACTAAAACAAATTATGAGCTGTTATATCTAGTTTTAGCACAAGCACCTTTTCAAAAATGGGGTTTGAATTACATTGGACCAATACATCCAGCCGCAACAAGCACAACATATTATTGTGGCTACTACTTATATAACCAAGTGGTTTAAAGCAAAATCGATGTGGATAGCAAATGCAAGATCGATCGCAAATTTCTTATATGAAAATATCATTAACAGATTTGGATGTCCTATGGAAATTGAGATGGAAACAACCTTCGACAACTTTGATAGTTCGTCATTGTCCATGTCACCCATTGAGCGATTCTCGTGTATTTCTTTAGACTGTGTAGAAACATGAATAAAACTGCAGAGTTGAATAAATGTAGGATTATGGGAGAATAACAATACTCCTTAATTTGAATCCATGAATGTCTTGACCTTTAAATTTAGTTCTGTACAAAAACTTCTTGTGTACATCCAAACTTAGTGCATTAGTAAAAATATCAACTATCATGTCTTGCGTTCGACAATATTGCAAGTTTACTTCCTTGTCGAGAACTTTGCTTCTGACATAGTGATACTTAATTTCAATTTGCTTACTTTTGGAATGAAACCTGAAATTGGCCGATAAAGCAATAGCACTTTGATTATCACAAAATAAAATTGTCGGAGCATATTGTTTTAGACAAACATCCGAAAGTAAATTTCTAAGCCACACTGCTTCCTTCGTAGCTTGAGAGATTGCAATATACTATGATTTCATAGATTATAGAGCTATCAAAGTTTGCTTGTGAATGTTCCATGAAATAGGACCGTTGTTGAGAAAGGATGTAAATTCAGATGTGGATTTACGAGTGTCTACATCTCTTACCCAACTTAACCACTGAGAATATTGAATTTGCGTTATCGATTGTTCCATAACAAATGCATAGGTCCATAGGAGCTCGAATATATCTCATAACTCTAATGAGAGCCTTCCAATATGTATTCTAGGATCATAAATTGACTTAAGGAACATACAACAAAAGCTATGTCTGGTCTGATACAGAGCATTGCGTACATAAGAGAACCTACCACTTCTGGTCTCTTTGGATTTGAATATCTAGATAGTATTGAGCTTCGCCCAGATCCGTCATGTCGAATTCTGAAGACAACATTCGTTTTTCATCTTTTATTAGTTCTACATTGTTACTGAAGAGAAGTGTGTCGTCCACGTACAAAGTGATAATGATAAAAGAATGTTGCACTGACTTGAAATAGACATTCGAGTATGAAGTGCTTGGTTCATAGCCGTGATCGATAAGAAAAATCTTGATCATTTGGAACCATGCTTTGGCAGATTGCTTCAAGTTGTAAAGTGCTTTATGGAGTTTACATACATGATTATTTTTTCCTTCGATAATTTAACCTTCAAGCTATATCATGTAGATATCTTCTTCGATAACTCCATTCAAATAAGTTGTTTGTACATCCATTTGATGTATATCTAGATCATTTGCAGTAGAATATGACAGTAGAAGTCTGATTGAAGAATGCTTGACTACCAGACTAAAGGTCTCAATATAGTCGACATTCTGTATCTACGAAACGCCTCTTGCGACAAGTCAAGCTTTTCTCCTATCAATGCTTCCAACCCCCTTAATTTTGAATATCCATTTGCAATCAACTACATTTCTGTTGGCAGACAATTTGACAATGGTCCAAGTCTGGTGGTCTCTCATAGATCAGAATCGAGCTGACTAAGTGCTTCTTCGACAATAGTCGGCTCTCGAATAAGATAAGCAGTAGATTATTCGATATACCTTGTAGGTGGTTTGTGCTCTCTGGATGATCTTCTGGGAAATAAGTGAGGTTGATCGTTTTGTTGATTGTTTTGTTGCCGCTGAGCTGCAACATCTTCTTCTGATTCGTTGTTAATAAGTTTGGACCTTCGATAGGATCAATCGAGTCGGGAACATGTATGTTTCATACTTCGGGAGTGTCTCACAGTTCGACTGTATGAGTTTTGCCCTTGTCTTTGAGGTCGATAAACTGATCTTTGATAAAGACGATATCCCGACTGGTGAATATCTTCGATTCGACATGATCATACAACTTATAAGCTTTATCTGAAGTAGTATAACCAAAGAAGATGGATTTGATACACTGGAAATTGAGCTTCTTTCTTATATCTTGAGGTATTTGTGCTTAAGCGATACATCTAAACATGCGTAAATTCGATAGTGATGGTTTTGATCCTGTCCAAACTTTATAAGGTGTTTTGTTTGAGAGGCCTTTAGTCAAACATCTATTTTGGATATAAGCTGCAATAAAATCAGCTTCAACCAAGAAGAATTTTGGAAGTGTCGCATGAGCAAGCATACACTTAGTCAACTAAGGTTCAATTCTTTCTCTTGGCGAGTCCATTCAACTGAGGTGAATAGGAGGTAATAAATTGTTGCTCAATGCCATTATTAAGGCAGTGCTCATTGAATTCGGCTGAGATCTACTCTCCCCCGTTGTCAGACCTCGGTGCTTTGATTCGTTTGTCAGTTTCCAATTTTGCACGCTCCTTGAATTGTCGAATTTTTTGGTTGGATAGTCGAGATCAAGTGCTAAGGACTGTTTCGACAAGTTCGACACAGATGTATGATTCAAATGTCCTGATCTATTATGCCAAAGTAATGCCTTGTTGACTAGAATATGTGTCATCCATCCAGTTAGGACTTCTTGGAAATTTACTTGCTAACCAACTCTTGTAAGTCATTAGATTCATAACAGACAGAAACAACCTTCAACACCTTCGATAATTCGTCGTTGTCGAAGTCACTTGTTGAGCGATTGCCGTTTATTTCTGCAGATTGTGTAGAAACACGAATAAAACTACAGAGCTGGATAAATGAATGGATGTAGATTAACTACATGATTATGGGAGAATAATCCAACACCTAGTAGTGAGAATGTTGCGGAATGGCCCCAATTTGCCAAACCATTGTTCAAAGCAATGGACATTTACGAGATTTTTTTTTTAGCAATGCAATAAATTTGGAATTGGTATTCATGGCAAAAATTTCAGATCTAGTACCAAGAGGTGACACACAAGAGTGTGAGTTTCTAAGGCCACCCTTGCAACCATAGGATTAGTCACGAGAACACGTCATATCTCATCACATAGGTAATCTGTAGCAGTCAACGCTCTCTATGTGGATTCTATTGTATCACAGGTGTAAACAACTGATGAATATCTTCTTGATGACATTAACGACGAAGGCTGATCAGAGTGGACCTGCCGCAAACTTCCTCCTTGAATTGGGCTTTATGACCTTCTTCAATTCTGTAACAATCGTCACATGCCATTTGTACGGCACGATTGTTCCAAATGTGAACTCTTGGTGTGACTCAACTAGTTGATGCAGCAGAAATGACACGATCTGCTCGTTCCTTCGATTGCTTGGTGTGACTCAACTAGTCAATGCAGCAGAAATGATACGATCTGCTCGTTCCTTAGATTGCCTACTACCATCATTGTAGTAGGCAATCTTAGGAACGAGCAAATCGTGTCATTCCTACTGCATCGACTAGTTGAGTCACACCAAGAGTTCACATTTGGAACGATCGTGCCATACAACTGGCATGTGACGATTGTTACAGAATTGAAGGTCATAAAGCCCACTTTAAGGAGGAAGTTTGCGGCAGGTCCACTTTGATCAGCCTTGGCCGTTAACGTGATGTAGGACAAAATAAAGAAATTCAGGCATGAATCCATGCTGACAACTGTGGCACCAACTGCCGAGCACTCAACGGACGATCTCACCTCAGAGTAGACGATGGAACTGCAGTGAGATTGTTTCACTTAGCTCACCGCTTGCAGTACGTCACCGTACTTCACAACCACTGCTATTACTATTCTTGCTGCTAAGAGCATTGAGCTTACACCTTCCCTATCCATTGCAGTTTTCATTTCACTTCTCTCCCACACAACTGAAACACCTATTATTTCAATTCTTGATGTGACGATTGGGTCGACTATATTACTTGTGATTTCATCATTCATCACACGTCCATTCTTTCCAACCCCTCCTACCACATAGGCATGATAAATCTCTTCATTGACTCAATATTTTGTGAACTAGAAGGGAAGGTCTCCTAGAATTCTAAAGTTCCAATTAAGAATTGGTCTTTAAAAACAAGTCAACAAAATATTCATAACATATCAAAAGGAAATACAAAGCTTATCAAAGAAGTAACTCCATTCAACCATAAAGCATTCAATCATAAGACATGATGAGGGGTCAAGATGGGGACCTCCCCCTTGAAGGATTCTCTTATATTATGCAAGATTAATTGGCCCTCGACCAATTACATATACAGAGGATTGAATGGTTTAAGAGTTTTTTGAAGTCTTTACATCATTTGGATATCAAAAAGATTAGATCCTAAAGAATCTCATAATCCTAAAAAGGGATTAGACTTTGGCACAATGTTGTAACCAAGGAAATACAATTTGAAAGTGGCTAACATTAAATGTTAGGCTACCTACCTTCCATGCATGTCAATATGTAACTTGCCTACTTTGCCACATGGCTAAGAGCCATAGTACACCTAAGAAAATGCGCTCTTCCACTCTCTCACTTTTCCATTTACAAGTCCATGACAACTCTCTCACACCCATACACCTCACCCCCTCACTCTACTTACCCCTTACTTCACCTAGAGTCCCCCTTACACCTCTCACACTTGTATATGACACCTCATCCACTTCCCCAAGCCTCCCCACTCCTATAAGAGGAGGAACTTGCCCCCCTCCTTTGCCATTCATCACTTTTTCACTCTAGCTTCCTTTTTGTTTTTGTTTCTTTATTTGTAGGTGCTTGGAGAAGGAAGCTTGGAGCTATGGCATAAGGAGGTTATGCCCAACTTGGATTGGAAAGCTTTTGGAATCAACAACACACACACTCTCTCTCACACACTATCTCTCACACTTCTATCCACTTCTAAGACCATGACCAAAACCTTTTGCATGTTCATTTTGTTAGTTTATATTCATGCATGCTTGTAAATTTGGTGTTCTAAGCTTATGCATGTGTATGGAATGACATCTAATCTATGGTATGCTTATGAATTTGATATGCATGTGTATGAATGGTTGTCTAGTGCATTTCATGGGAATCCATGTCAAATGTCTATGCATGCTCTTCCATTGATGTTTAAGCATTTGCATGTCATAGGAATCCATGTCAAATGTCTGTGCATGCTCTTTCATTGATG
Organism: Diphasiastrum complanatum; assembly: GCA_029204225.1. Classification (NCBI taxonomy): domain Eukaryota; kingdom Viridiplantae; phylum Streptophyta; class Lycopodiopsida; order Lycopodiales; family Lycopodiaceae; genus Diphasiastrum; species Diphasiastrum complanatum. The sequence goes on along the minus strand of CM055100.1, from coordinate 58,508,475 downwards.
TTTAAATGTCATGGGAATCCCATGTCAAATGTCTATGCATGCTCTTCCATTGATGTTTAAACAATTGCATGTCTAGGAACCCATGTCCAATGACCATGCATGTTCTTATTTTGATGTCCATACTTTTGCATGCATATGGAAACAAGTTCTAATCCCATGCTTGATTCATCCCAAGTGCATTTATTCTATGGTAAAAAGTTAGTCTTGCATAATATCCATCAATTCCTAGGCCCTTTTTTCTAGGAGTTGCCCATCTCCAATCATAGCGGAGAGAGGCACAAAGGGTGATCAGTCCTTTGGTTTCTTCTCCAAATCTTTATAGACTTGATTGAGCCTTCTCTATAGACTTTGGAAAAAGCCTTTTTTAGGTACCATCTTAAGCTTTAAGAAGCTTTTCAATTCATTCTTTAGATACTCCTTTAAGTACCTGCACATACCCTTAAAGAAAAAGTTAGGTGTTATAACGTATCATTTTAATATAAATGGCTCATCATAAGATGCTACTTGTAGAACCTGCACATCAAACTGTTAGCATTTATCTACAATTTTCATCTCTTGTCTTCAGGTATTGATACTTGCACAAGCATTTCATTAGTTAAAGTGACAAGCTCTAAGATTCAAAATATGTTTCATACAAAAAGAATGGAAGATAGAGTAGCTTTTATTCATTGGGCATTTTGTCTATACAATTTACACCCCTCCGGCGCATAAAGCGTTGTCTTCAACGGACATTTCTCATATAACAATTCAAAATTTCTGGATATTCTTGGAAGAATTCTTCTTCCATCCATCTTGCATTTGTAGTAGGATAGTTCTTAAACTTGAGGAGGTATAATGTAGAAGTTAATCCATTTCTTCCAGCTCTGGTCTTGTGCATTAAGATCTGCTCAGGTTGAAGGATTTCTTCGGTTCCTTGAACTTCTGGAGGTTCGGAATCTGTGAGTCCTTCAGGTATTGAACCATGAAATTTCTTTAGTAAGCTTATATGGAATTTGTCATGGATTTTCCAAGTAAGAGGTAAGTCAAGTTCACATGTAACTTCATTGATTACTTTCTTGGTCTTGAAAGGTCCATAGTGCTTTTGGGCTAGCTTTGGGTATAGTTTCATATTGCCCTTCTTTTTCCTGAGCCTTTTCTTTTAGGAGAACTAGTTCTCCTTCTTCATACTTGATTGCCCTCCGACACATATTTGCGCTCTTTTGTTGTTTTTATTGTGCCTTAGCGATGGATTGTTGAACCTTCGAAAAGGTATCTTGATAATCCTGCACAAATTCATCTTGCACAAATTCATCTGAGGCAAAAATCTTTTCTTTAGTCTTCAACATAGGAGGCAAGATAGGTTTTCCATACATTACTTCAAAAAGGAACCAACTCCTATCTCTTGTGCTAGCTTAAAAGAGATGAAGTTATGAGAAGAGCCTGCATCAAATAGAATTAGACAAAGTTTGTTATGGACTTGTCCCCGTGATTTGAAAAGGTTATGGGTTGAGTATCTTCAATGCTTTGTAGGCCACCTGCTTTCCTTTGTCTGCACTTGAAGCTTTGGCATCTTTGAGAGGGCATTTGAAGAAAAGGTGTCCCTTTTCCCCACATTTGAAGCATCTTCCTTCCTTGTGATATACTTGCATTTGTTCCTTGGAAAGGCTTTGAGTCTTTTCTTTTGAGTTTGGAGTTGTGGGAGATTCCTTCCTTTTGTTTCCGCCTCCATTTCGATGATTATCCTGCAGCTCAATCCTGGTAGCATAGTATATGACTTGTTCTAAAGTATTAGCTTTTATTAGATCTAAGCCATATTGTATATTTCATACAAAAAGAATGGAAGATAGGATAGCCTTTATTTATTGGGCATTTTGTCTATACAATTTACATATATCAAAAATCTAATCGATGACCTCCAACACCCTTAAAGCCAATTTACCGTTTGAAATTCCAATGAGTCCTCTTCCTTTTCACTCTTGGAGAAGGATTCGATCAAATGAAAGAATTCAAGCAACAACAAGTCGTGGAAACACTTGTTGAACTTGGCTCTAGTGTTGCACCAGAGATGCTCCAGATGTTGTCAAGTGCAGAGTCACCAAAGATCCAAGAAGTCCCATTTCCTTAAGGCTTTGAAGAACTAAATGGTTTTCGAAGAGAAAGAAACTCACATGGGGATCACAACAACTCCAAATCCATCCCACCAGTCCACCACTTCTGGTTCAATGCCTCTTGATTCCCAAAATATCTTGGGCCTTCATCAGTAACTCGGCCAGGTTATAACAAAAATGGAGGACAAGATAGTCATTGATATGAGAATTGTCGAACTTGTCAAGGACAACACATTGATGGTCTAAAAGCTGATTAAATTAAAGAATGAGCTACTAGTTTTGAAGTAGCATGAGGACAAGGCCACCACGCAGCTGCAAGAAGTTCATGCACATGAAGCAACCTTGTAGAATTAAGCTCATCAATTGCAGGTTAGCCTATATAGCATGTAGGAACAAGTCAATCAGGCAATCTAGGAGGCAAAACAATAGATCCCTTTACTTCAATGACATTGGAGATAGCCCAACTCTAGAAGGAAAGGATTTCTAAAGGGCTAGTAGATGTTATGGCGGAAAGGAATTCTCTTCTGGCAACCCTTGTAGCACCATTACCAACTTCTCGGCATGAGATATCATACTTGGTGCAAAACGTCATGGCCTTTAAAATGACATTTCATAAGTTTGATCACTACAAGCTGATGGGGATAACAGAATTGGCCAACGGAAGAGAGATCATCCAAAAATATGAGCAAGAAGCTGTTGCTACACTCGAACAGAGTCCCCAGATCCAAATCTTCCCCCGGCCTCAATTCTCACCAAGACAAATTCAGAAAGAGCAAGGTGGAGATATTAGAGATGGTGGAGGATTGCCAAATCTCCAAGGTTAGGGTGGCTATGCCAAGGAAGAAGAAATGGACGAAGTGTGGCACATCGATGAATGAAATAACGGTACACACTCACAATTGGCTAATTATTTCTCAACTTTTTAATTGGACCATTGCCATGGATTTCCAACGCGCGCTCACAGGTTTTGCCAGAACCTACCTGGCCTCACTAGATCCGCCGACCGTAAGACAAGCTGCGGCATCTGCACAAGATTTGATATTTTGGGCAGCAATCAAGACCAATGAGATGATTTCTTGCCAGATCTGGCATTGATCCTAACATGTTGCTCAAATCTTGGGACATCATTGATCAATTGTCGCTAGCGCATTTTTATTACAGAGCATTACCGATCAACAGATCATAGGAGAGCAAATATATTACTTGGACCGCATCCAGGTGGATAGAGGGCATGCATAGCTCTTTTCTTTTGCATTCACATGGTTAGAACATCGAACAACACAAAAAAAAAAAAAAAAAAAAAAAGTCACATCATATTTCATCAAGCGAATATTGTTATTTTAATATTGTTGGATTTGAATGTTATTTCTATTATGAGAGAAAAGAGAAAAAAAAAAAAAAAGTAAGCATGATCATGAAGATTTAGAGTTAATGAGTGTTAGAGACTATCATCATAAGCTTGCCTAACGTATTGTGGATAAGCTTTGCTTCTTTTGGAACCCAAGAGGTTGGAGCCCTAACATGGCCGTATGCACCAACTCAACATCCTTATCAATTGTCGTAAGTTGATCTCTCAACTCCTTAATTCATGTGAGAAACAATCCCACATTCTGCTCCATTTGTATGTTCATTTTGGTTCTCCAAAATATCATACACGAGGAATTTGTCATTTGATATTCTTCTTTGAGTGCATCCCATGCACCTCTTGTCGTTACAACATCACTGATGTGGGCAATGACACGATCTGTCACCAGTAGATTTATCAAGGATAATGCCCTTTGATCTCGTTTGTCAAATGATATTGTCAATGGTCTTTGTTCCACTCTTGTGACGATGTTCTAAAGGTCTTTTTCCATAAAAATGCTTTTCATTTTGAATTTCCATATGTTGTAATCAGATATCTTATCCAATGTACTAGCTTCTCCAAGCACAGATTTGTTCAATTCTACCATTTCGCCAAAAATAGTTTTTATGACGCCTTTTGATAGCTTAATTAAAGCCTTTTAAGGTATTGGCAAGCTCCGCAAGTCAATTCAAGTTTTGACCAAAAATATTTAAAGCCCTCTCGCCACTAATTTTGGCCTAACAAAATCGTCTCCAATTGCCCAAATGCTACAATGGGGCATCACTGACTACCTTGTCTTAAAAAATGTCTAGATATGCCTCTTATCAGTTTCTCTCTACTATAGGGCACTCTCTATTAAAGTGAATTTGTACCTGTGGAGTACAATTTTTTTTCCCCTTAGAATGGAGGATTTTGGCTTTGAACGAATAGATAATCCAAAAACTAGAATGCAAACAATTGTTTTGAATTGTTTCTTTGTTTCGAAGAACATCTACCTTCAACTCCAAATTCATATCTACCTTCAACTCCAAATTCATTGGTCAAGTTTTCTTCATCCTTTTAAATTGGAAGCTTATAACAAAAATGAAAGTTGCTTTTTCCTTCATCCTCTTAAAGGATTTGAAATTTTGAAATCCAGAGGTAAGTCCAAATCCAATGGCCCTCGTTCAAAGATTCTTGTCTAGTAATCTCAATAGCTCGCAATTCGATGGTCTGATCTTCTAGTGCACTGAAGCGCCGCCTCTCTTTCAAACACTAGGCACATGTTTACACAATGGCAACACTAGACAACAAATTATCTCTAGGCTGGCTCCATAGTTCACAACCCTCTTGGAAATGCTTCTCCAATAATGAATTCTCTCTCAAGGCTTGACAAACTTATGTAGAGTTGCTATATGGCACAAGATTAGTATGTAAAAGAGCCATGCTTGTGTAAGGTCTATTTTTGTAAGTGCTCAATATCTAGAACAACTCGCCATTCAAGATCATCCAAGGTCTCATAGATCTTGTGTGTAGTGGATCAAATCTGTAGAAAGGCATGTTCACTTCTCTCGAGTTATATCAATCTCACATAAAGTTAGAGGTGGTTGATATATTTGCTATTTTGCAACCATGAAGAAGCCAAAGTTATTTAGTATAATATGTTTGTGGGAGGGAGAGCATGTTAGAAGCTTGTAAAATTATCTCCCTAATTTATAAGTTTCTATCATCGATTATCGAACTTTTGCAATTATTGCATGTTTATTTTTTGGTTTAAGCTTCATGGTATTTGTGCTTTGATGGCTTGTGAATTGGGCAAGGTGAGATATTATTTTGTTGTTCAAATGTTGCTTTCAAAGGGAAACATTTTGCAAAAAAGAGAGAATTGGAAGGAAAAAAAGGTACATGGTTTATAAATACTTTAATTGAAGCATTCTAGAGAAAGTTTTGAATTTAAGTTTCTAGAGCTTGTATTTTTTAAGTCTATTTGTAGCAAATTTGTCGGCTTGTGATTAATCTAAGATATCGGTTTATCTTTCAGCTTCCACTTTTGAGATCTATATCCCTTGATGTATGCGATGCAATAAATGATGGATATGACACACCACATGTAAGTCTAATTTGCATCAATTGCTTCTTTTACCATCATAATCTCCAATTTGTTTGATCACGCAATAAGGCTAGCAAATTCTTTTGCTTAGTTTCCCAATCTTGTTGATTGGAAAGCTGAAATATTTCTTGCAGGAGACTGCTTGGCAATCTTTGTGTATGGTCAAGTTTGCTCGATGCACTCTTCCACGACATTCATTTAAATCCTCTAGATTACAATCCAAGGACCTAGAGTACATGCCATTTGGTTATTGTCACAATAGTACTATTGTATTGGAACGCACCAAGTGTTCTTTACATACTACGATTGTCAAGGAGAGGCTCTAACAATTTGTTAACCAAATCATACTCAATGTGTATCCAAGAATGATTTTTGCTTCATCTTGCATTATTGGGAACTATTTAGAATTGAGAGGACAAAGGAAGCAATTTGTGTGGAGTCCAATGGGGATTTAACTTTGCATTCTTCTGGGGGATCTGAGCCTACTGAATATATGCTTTATTCTTATCAATATGATTTTGAATAAAAGAAAATTTTGAGTAGATTACATGTTCTATCAATTTAGTTTAGCACAGGCATGGCAACTACTAAAAGTGTGCTAGAGTTTAACTACCAAATTTCATTTTTTTGTGTTTTGTATAGTTATTTGATTTTTACATTATCTTGTGAATGTGGATGTAAATGCATGATTATGGTACTTTTCCAATTTGAGTTTGTCAAAAATCTTGTCCTCTAATATGAATGAAAGCACTTTTGCTCTTTAAATATCAAATTATATAATTTAGAGTTTAACCAGTAGCTATTTGGAACTTACATGAGGGTTTTTAGCATTTTCTGTTAGACTACATATTCTTCTAACTTACAATGAACCATAGTGTCACAATTGTGAATTGAAAGCCCTTCTCTAATTTAAAGACATATAATATCAAAGAGGCCTTGGCCCCCGAGCCCCCCAGGAGGTTTGGATAGGATCTAAACCTTTGATGGAGAACCTTCGAGTATTCGGATGCATACATGTAGATCCCGAAGGAGACAAGGAAGAAATTTGACTTCCAAGGTCTCAAGACCCATCCTTATTGGATACACCTCATCTAACAACACTTACAAGTTGTACAACCCGATACCCAGCAGATTTTGTTCAGTAGGGATAGAGTCTTTATCGAGGATCAAGACATGTTTAGTAATTTTGAGACTTGTGCAAGTCTCAACATTAACCTATTTTTGTGAGAACATCAAATTTTATGTTAATTTGTATTGTTGTCCATTGTTAATATTGATAATAACTTAAAACCATATGATTGTAAGTTAGGGGTCAAGGGTCTCTTCAAGTCCTTTTATTGAAGGGCATACTTTGAAGGGGCCCTTTGGTCCAGAAGGGTCTACACGCCCTTATGTGCTTCTCTCCCAATTCATATTACACACCTTTTTTTTTCTCTCTCTCTCATCTCCTTCTGCACTATGGAATAAATGTCTCTCATTGTTATTTTAATTTCTTGCAAAACTCAGAATGAATGTTAAAACTTTTCTATTAAGTATAGTTCTTAAGAATGTAGTTACAAGTATTCATGTATGAACAATTTCAAGGAATTTATTATTTGATTTCATTTTGAATCTTGAGAATCATTCGATATTCCCTCTACTGCTTGTATCTAGACAACTCACACAACAATTTGTTCTTAGTTTAGCACCAAAATGGGAGCGGTATGGCTTAAAATCTTTTTCTCTGTGGAGTGTCCAAGTATTAGGAGGTGGCAAGTTACAAATCAAATAAATGTTGAGATTTGAGGGCAAAATTATCTTTTTGCTTCGTCATACTCTCTCTCTCTCTCTCTCTCTCTCTCTCTCTCTCTCTCTCTCTCTCTCTCTCTCTCTCTCTCTCTCTCTCTCTTGGATGTTATCTTATACATATCTCTTCTCTCTAAACCTTGTACAACATATTGTTTCAACTTTTTTGCTTGGGCCTCAGCGTTCAAACCATTGAGTACCAATACTCGAGCACTATCTTATTTACCATATGGTCATTATCTTTAAATACATGGGTTTTTCGTAGTTTGCAATAACTTACTACACAAGTTTTTTTGTCTATGGTTAGAATTGTTCCATTTATCAGAGATCAAATCTAACGATGGGCAATGACATATGTATAGTGTCTTCTGTGAAAGCTATAAAGAACTATTGTGGCAACGCACTTTCTCCTTCTCCTATTGAATGTCATGTTTTTTTCATACTTCTCTCTCTCTCTCTCTCTCTCTCTCTCTCTCTCTCTCTCTCTCTCTCTCTCTCTCTCTCTCTCTCTCTCTCTACTACTACTACTACTACTACTACTATTGTTATGTCCATGACCAGTAAGTAGGATTCAGTATACTTCTAGTCTTGGATACACGGTACTCCAGTAAATCAAGTTGTTAGTTATGCCACGTCATACTGGATGTGACCCGAAAGTAACTAATATCCTTGTGAGGCCCAGAACACACTAAATGGAGTTTAGACAAGGTATGAGATAGTGTATGCTTGTGTAGAGTTATCAATAGCAATTTTATGAATAGGTGGTCCATGCATAGGACTCTATTCTAGGTGAATCTATGTATAGGAAACTTAGGGCTATGCATGGCTATGTGCCTAAGATGCTTTTGGCTCTATAAATTGATGCCAAACTCGGCCTACTCCTCATTGTGATCAGTGATTCATTGCCAGGGTTTCACTCTACATTCATGCCTCTTGTTCCTTGGCTTGGGGGTGAAGCTTCTAGAGTTGATTGTTTGCTTTTACTTGGTTGGGTGGTTGCTCCATAGTGTGTTTTTCATTGTATTTTGTCTTGTAACCAAGATCTTAGGGAGCTTCCCTTATAACTACTACTACTGCTACTACGATTTGTTGCCTTCTTGCTCTTACTTTCTATACTGAAGAAATTTGACCAGAGGTTGCTATAACATTCATTGCTTCATCGAAAGGCCAAGTACAAGTATTTTCTAGCTTGATGTCTAACGATCTACTTCTTTTAGATGCTTGTTAAATTTTTATGACAAAAAAGTTTTGCGAATCATTTGAGATTTTCCTTTTATCAGTTTATCACCAGAGTTCTAACTGAAATTTGCATTTTTTGAGTGCATTTTTCACATTAGATACCTCGAAAACTGAAAAGCTTCGTCTATTTCCCATGATACTCTATGGAACAGCCAAGGAGTGGTATCTTAATCTCGAAGCTCCTGATCTTGCTTCTTGGACCACCCTCAAGGACGCTCTCATCAAGCGTTTCAAACCATCCAAACTGTCTCAGAACCCATTCATCCAAATTACCCATATCAAGATGTGTCACGAAGAGTCTGTTCGAAACTACGTTGAGCGTTTTAAACGTCTCAAAGTAGAATGTGTTGATGAAAATATCACCGAATGTATGGCCATAAAACTGTTCTTGATTGGATTGCCTAAAAACATCCGCCGTGGACTCAAACCGGTTTTATGATCAACTTAAAAATGTGATGATTGATGCTATCCATGAGGAAGAGAAAGTTCCGACGATGACTTTGACTATCGTGAAAAGAAATCTAAGAATCCTGACCGTCCTAATCACCCGAAGTCTGACAATGTTGCCCAATCTTCTGAACTCTGCATCAAATGGAAACCTGGCAAAAAGCTCAACAATCTCATATGGATAAGCTCACTGCCGATTTCCAAACCGCCATGAAATCCTCAAGTGTGAATGATCTTGTTAAGCTTTGTGTTTTGCACATGTATTGATTCTAGATTGAGTATCAAGATCTAGTTTTAGATTTTATGACCAAAGCACAATCTAGCATGCTAATAATCAAAGATTGATTGCATTCAATATCAAAAGAGAAGAAGTACAAGAATTTAATGCATTAGCATAATCCTCTACTCAAGTTAGAGAGAGAAAGAGAGAGCAAAATTCAAGCAAATAGTATGATAGATCCAAATTGACATGGAATAGCTTCAAAGCTTGGTTCTTCATCAAAGATTATGAGAGAGCCTATACATATTTATGGAGATCGGAGTAGCTCAAGGTAGAACCATCTTTCTCCTACTTTCATCCACATCTAAAAGTGATAACTAAAGAACTAGTAACATTTGTCACTTTACATGCATGCATTTCTACCTACTTTTACCAAGTGTCAAATTCTAAACTAGAATTGTCCAAATCACTATGCATATGTCCAATTCACTTTGTGCATGCCTTGCATGTCACTTTGGATCACTTACAATCATTGCATGTGATATGCCACGAGTTTCTACAAGCTCATTATTGGCATTTCTATGTCTACATTCTATATGCATGTTGTATATGACCAACTAGACTCAAGAAACCATGTAGCTCGAGTTTCTTCTAGGCCAAGTTTGGCATTTGCAATATGAAACATTACATACACATAGAAAAAACTTTGCCAAAGCCTAATAGATGATTTTTCATTTTTCAACACTCCTAAAAATTAATCTATGTTGACTTGAACACGGATCTTGGAATTAATCCAAGATTGGCTCTATGCTTAATGAAGGAATTTTTGCTCAAAGGTTTGGTGAGCAAATCTACAATACATGATGATGTGTCGATGTGCTCCGAGTATATTTTCCCTTCAATGAGCTTCTCTCTCACGAAGTGATGTGCAAATTCGATGTGTTTGCTCCTTGCATGAAATATTGGATTGTTGGTGCTGAAATAACACATGATCAATGGTAGATCATCCTCCTTGATAGTCTTTAGCTCCAAAAGCAACCTCTTGATCCAAGGCACTTCTTTTGTCATAGTAGTAAGTGCCTTATATTCAGCTTCACAAGATGAGAGTGATATGGTATCTTGCTTTTTGGAAAGCCAAGATATTAAATTTCTTCCAAGGTATATGACAGATGCACTTGTAGATTTCCGATCTACTTTATCATTAGCAAAATCCGAGTCAGAATAGCCAACAATAGAAAGACTTTCACTTTTGTATAACAAACCATAATCATAGGTTGAAGATATTTACTTAAGTACCATTTAGCCATTTTCCAATGATGAATAGTAGGATTTTGCATAGCTTGGCTCAACTTATGAACACTAAAACTTACATCAGGCCTAGTTATGGTGAGCCAAATTAAAGAGCCTATAAGACTCCTAAAAAGAGTGATGTCCACGAAGGATCTTTCATCATGATCTTGGTGCTCGCTTTAGTCCATAGAGACTTTGAATAGCAAGCAAACTTTGGTCTTGTCTTGGATGAATCCAAGGGGTCGTTTCATATAAATTTCTTCTTATAGATATCCATTTTAAAAGTATTTGAGACATCTAGTTGAAAAACTTGCCATTTGAAAAAACAAACAATAGAAATGATGATTCTAATTGATACCATCTTTGCAACTAGAGCAAAAGTCTCCTCATAATCAAGTCCATAAATTTGGGCAAAGCCCTTTGCACAAAGTATTGTCTTATACTTGTTGATTGTGCCATCTTGATTATATTCGACTCGAAAAATCCATTTGCAACCAATTGTGTGCTTGTTAGATGGAAGATCCACAGGCTCCCATATCTTGTTGGCAATCAATGCATCATATTCCTCCTTCATGGCTAGAAACCATTCTTTTGAGTTGAGTGCTTCATGTACATCCTTTGGCTCTTCATGTGAAATAAAATATGCATAATTAGTGGAGTTGAGTTCCACTTGTTTGCCTTTATCTCCATATGAGAGCCTCTTAGGCTTGGATCTTTCTCTTTGTGATCTCCTTGGTGAGAAGACTCGAGGTGACTCCTCCTCAATTCTCGGCCCCATCCCTCCATGATAATCCTGAAGGGTGATAATTGATGGAAAAATTGCACTCATAAAATGCAAATTCTAGCTAGAACTACGGTGAAAAACTGATAAAAGTCTTGAACGATTCATGAAACTTTTGCGGAACTCAAATTATTTCTATTTGAGAATAATTCGTGTTGGATCAATGAGGCTCTGTAACACAACAAAACAAAACGAGACGAAATCTAGATGAAAACGAAACGAAGTGAAGTGAAGCAAAACTTAAACGAGCTCTGACATTGATTTATGCTGGAAGCATAGAGATCGCGAAATGAAACGAAACGAAACGAAACTAGACAAAAGAGAAGAATTCACGAAAAGATCAATCAGGCTCTATGACGAGACAAGACGAAATGAAACGAAACGAAGCAAAATGAAACAAAACTTAAGTAAGCTCTGTAATTGATTTACGCTTATAGCCAAGTGATTGTGAAGCGAAACACGAAGCGAAAGCATTCGTGAACAAAATCAGTTTGTCATGAATTCAGATATGATTGCTGGTCACTGCCGGCTATATCATTCCTACAATCCTTCAGAGTGTAGATAGACACTGTTGATCTACGTTAACAGATTAATATAGCATTCAACAAAATCAAACCAATGTGCAAAATTAAATAAACAAGTGAATCAGATACACGAATAGTAATAGATAAATATTCATTCGTCATATCATACAATCATTTAAAATAATATGTGCATAACAGCTACAATATTATCTATTGATTTTTTGATTTCAAGCATTGTGCGACAGATCCTTCGTGGAGCAAGAATGAGTTGGTGTCGTAAAACAATTTCGTGTCGTGTGTCGTGAAATTGTTTGCGAACAATTTTGTTTCTTGTGTCTTTTCACTAAAAATCATAGTGGAGAACTAGCAAGGCTTTGGCAATAAAAACATTTTGTTTTTTCAGCTCCCTCTCAAAGCATGATAGCTTGACGACTCCAAGACTGCTCCTCTATTTCTCAAACAGACCATTGTCTAAGGCCTTTGTGAAAATGTCAGCTAACATCTCCTTCGTTCCAATGAAAGTAGTCTGCCACATTTTCTTCCCAATCAGATCCCTTATCAAGTGGTACTTGATCGCAATGTGTTTCATGTTTGAATGAAACACAAGGTCATCTGTCAGATGTATTGTAGATGTGTTGTCCATTTGCGAAACTAGAGGTTCATTTCTCATTTTGTCCGATTCGTCAAAGAACTATTTGAACCAAATTATTTCATTGGCCATCTTTGCTGCTACAACATACTCTACTTCGTAGGATGACTGAGCCACAATGGAGCGCTTCTTGTTGACCCAGAGAATTGTTGCTCCTGACGCGATGGTGCATCCTCCTGAGACAGTTTTTTAGTCGTCCTTGAGGGATGCCCAACTAGCATCACTGTAGGAAAGCATCTGGAACCCTGCATCACGACAATAACACAAACCAAAATCTTTTGTTAATTGAAGATATTGCAAAATTCGTTTTGCAATCTTCCAATAAGTCGAGCCTAGATTTGTACATAATTGGCTCATTCTGAATACTGCATAAGCAATGTCAGGACATGTGTTATCTGCAAGGTACATCAATGATCCGATCAGCTTCATGTATGGTGTTAGCTACATCAATTTTCTTTCTTCTTCAGTTCTCGAACAATTTTCATTCGTCAGTACTGTTCTCGCAAGCATTGGAGTATTCGCTCCTACCAATGATGACCTTCCCATCTGTAGTTTTCACATAGACATTGGAATCAACCATTAGTGGCTTGAATCCTAAGGATTTCAGGGCTTGATCTTTCTTTTTGTACCATTGTCGCGCTGACTACTTCAGACCATAGATACTCCTATGCATTCTGCATGCATGAGTACCATATCTCTGAGAAAATCCCTTAGCTACAAGTCTTGCCTTATACTTTGAGACATCTCCATCTGGTCCATACTTTAGCTTGTAAACCCATTTGCATTTTACAGTCTTTCATTTATCTGGTAATGGCTGCAACGTCTATACCTGGTTCTTCCTCATGGATTTCATCTCCTCATCCATGGCTTGGATCCATTTGTCCTTCTCTGGACATTCAATTGCCTCCTCGAATATCTACGGTTCGCCACTGAATCCACCGAACTCTTCTTATGCAGAAGCTTAGCTGCCTGGCACATATCTTGTTGGCGCTTTCCGTTGTCTTGTCAACCTTCTAGGAGATCCTCCTGGAACTACAAAGCATTTGCCTTTGTCTGCTCTGCTAGGTCCGGAACCATTTCGGTTTATAGGTACTATAGCAGTAGGCTGTCTCTCAAAACTTTCTTTGTCTGATTCATCACTCAAATGCGAAGCGACTCGAATATCTTCGTCTTCGTGTTCGTCCTCTGCTCTCTGTGTCACAGTTGACAGATCATAGTACTGTCTTTCAAGAACTTCATAACTGATAGGATCATCGTTGGCCATCGTTCTACTCTCATCAAATTTGACATCTCTGATTGTCTTTACAATGTTTGTCTCTGGCATATAGACTCTGTAGTATGACGAATTGTTGTCATATCCTACAAGATATCCTTGTTCAGCTTTCTCATCAAGCTTCTTTTGAAGCTTATCAGGAATATGTGCATAAGCTTTCACCTCCATCACATCTCAAATCTTTAATTTTGAAAGAAAACTATTTTTGAACATAAGCATTGAAAGCTAGGAAGTGTTCAAACACCATAGCTTTTGAAGAAAGAAGGTACAACCAAGTATATCTTGTAAAGTCATCAATGAAGGTAACAAAACAAGTTGCACCACCAATATTTTTTGAAGAAGAAAAGTGAACCTCCAAGTGAATTAATTCCAAAGGATGAGATGTCTTAATAAAAGACTTTTGATATGGCTTTCTATGTGATTTTGCAGTAGCACAAGCCTCACATGGCTTGATATCTTTGGAAAGTGATCTTGGTAGGCCAATAGCCTTATCATTCTTGATTACAGAAAGCATAGATTTATAGTTGGGATGCCCCAACCTCCTATGCCATAACTCCCCCTTAGACATAAAAGTGATTTCACAAAAGTTTGCATTCTCATAAGAATTTAACTTGAAGATGCCACCATATCTAGATCCATTAGCTAGGATCTCGTCATATTTCTTAATAAAGCAAGTATTGGCATTGAATTTCAGATCACAACCACAATCAAGCAACTTTCCAACACTTATCAAGTTCTTTGTAAGCTTAGGAACAAAAAGAACATTGGAAAGTGATAGAACTTTAGAAGAAGCAAGTTTTAATGGAATATTGCCAATTCCTTCAATAGAGCATTCATGATCATTTGCTATATAAATAGATCTTTTAAGTCCTTAATAAGATACAATAGAAAGAGGTGGGAGAAGAGTGGACATCAAAGGTAGTAAGTGTGCTTGGGAAAGGTATTTTGCAGTTAGAATCTTGCATGTCACACCATCCATTGCCTAATGACCATGCATGTCACTTCTGACTATTGCATGACAAGAAGGCTTTGATGGTATGGTTGCTTTGATTGCTCTTTATGTTAATGACTTGATTATTACGAAAAATAATCAAGAAATGATAGACATGATCAAGAAAGACCTCATGCAACAATTCGAGATGACAGATCTCAGCCTGATGCATTACTGCCTTGGAGTAGAAGTGTGGCAAAAAGGACATGAAGTGGGTTTAACACAGGTGAAGTATGTCAAAGAGTTGATGCACAGGTTTAGGTTGCAGGATTGCAGTAATTAGTAACCTTGTGAGGCCCAAACACACTAATTGGAGTTAGTACAAGGTTTGGGACCATATATGCATGTGTAAAGTATCTATAGCAACCTATGAGTAGAGGATCCATGCATAGAGACTCTATTCTAGTGGAATCTATGTATAGGGGAGTTAAAACCTTGCGTTTCCATATGCAAAGGTTCTAGAGCTTATATAAGGAGGCCAAACTCACCCTACTACACCATCATTTGGATGATTCATTGTCTGTGCATCTGTTATGGAGGCAGCCAATTTGCCAATATTCTTGAAGGTTATATAGATGCAGATTGGGCAGGATATATCGACACCAGAAAATCGACTTTTGGATTTGTATTATTATTCAATCAAGGCCCAATCTCATGAAACAGCCGAAAATAGACCTCAGTAACATTATCATCAACTGAATCAAAATACATAGCTGCCACAAATGCTACCAAGGAGGCGATTTGACTGAGAAATCTACTAGCAGATATAAACCTTGCTCAGCTACAACCAACAGTCATATATTGTGATAATCAAAGCACAATTGCACTATCTCTACTCCGAGATTTCACTCTCGAAGTAAGCATATTGAAATCAGGTATCACTACCTCAGGGAAAAAATGCAAAGCAATGAAGTATCATTAGTCTACTGCATAACAGATTCTATGGTAGCAGATTACTTCACCAAAGCATTATCCAAGGATCGTCACATCAGATTTAACAACATTCTAAATCTGAAGATCAAAATTTTTCAGATTTCACATTAAGGAGGAATGTTGGATTTAATGGTCAAGTCCAAATCGATTCGATAATGAGCATCTTGAAAATTGTATATACTCATACTACAACAAATACTCAAAGTGCGACTCCATCAACTTTGGCTTCAACAACAATACCCAACTCTTGACTTACTCGACTCTCGACTTACTCAAATCCATCGACTTACTCGACTCCATCGACTTACTCGACTCCCTCATGAATTATTAAATACAAAATCAAGCCAAATCTATAAAGTTTGATACAAAAAAAAAGTTGATCCATGTACTGTCAGTCAATTCCAATCCACGTCGCGATTAGAAGGACAACATGATAGTCCACCTACTTGTAAATAGATTTACTATTTACAACGATGGTTATCTACTATAAAACGACTCTAGTAAACTAAGTAGATTCAAATTTATACCATCAAGTACTGGTCACCAAAGTGCATCATCAACAATTCAAGTGAATCTAGAGTAAATCTATACCTTTAGCAATCAGTGATCATCCAATTCCTTTATGTCTGACTGTATTTTCTCAAACAGAAGAGAGAATCCATCTAGCAACGATCAAGCATCTGAAGGTCTACATTTTGTGCCTCATAGACTAGCGCACTGCTTCACACTCATGCACTCTATTTTTTATTAATCAAAGAGTGCGATTTGGTCCACACACAACTGTTTTGTCCATTTGTGCATTATTACAGAATTATACATTTTTATTCTTGCTGCTAAGCTAACACACTTCTGATCCACAACTGTCCATTGTAAGTTTCCACTGTTGGTATCTCGATCCATATTTTGACTCTGGACCTCTATCTTTGGAACTAATTGTTCGATTCTCATCAAGATACTAAGTTCTATTCCTGTATCAGAACTCGTTTCTGCTACACTCACCGATTTCTGACATCCTGACCATCATAACTATCCAACCTACCATCTCCCTCTTCATCATCACATCATCACACAACAAATAGACGCAATTTTGGAACGGTTTGCCAGGAAGGTTTGTCAGGATCTATATCATCACCTTATTTGATGACAAACTCTGAACATTGAATCCAGTCAACAAATATGTCAGTTTCTTATGTCAATAATGTTGGTGAGTTGCTTGTCATCTTGACCAAATACGTTGCATAGTTTAGATTTATGAATGTAGAGTGATACAATGTTTAGGTCCTATCTGACCCATTTTTGACAATAATTTTGACATCATCTAATAAGTTGATGATGTCAAAATTATTGTGCACATAAACTATCCAAACAACGAGCAAAGCAGTCATGTGCATATTATGATGGCTAAGGTGAGGCCATATTTTACTGTGGTGTTTTTCATATATATGTGATTTTTTTCTCATTTATAGTTGTTACTTCAAGTGTCTTTCGAATGAGAGTCATGTCTAGGGGATAGCTTCATATGATGGTGCTTGAAGAAGAGCTTGATTATTTGTTGACATTGTAGTCATTGAGGCCTGTATAATACTTCAAAGTCCACTTTGATGAGAAGTCTGCACACATGAAACAACTTGAAAGTTATATAAGGATGAGGTGGCCGAGTTGCCTCAGGTAAGATTTCTTATCACCTCCTATCAAAAAACTTTTAAATCATTGTTGTTGCAGGTTTCTTAGGCATGTTTTGATCACTGTGTGAAGGCGCCTAATAAGCACTATGGTGATTTTTAATTTTGATGTTGAATATTAACTTGGATGACAATTGTTTCTTGGATTTTGCTAATACATCTTATCGGAGTTCCTACTGTGGAGCACTTATATCACACAAAACCATGCAATTTCCATATGAGATCTTCGTCCAAGACTCAAGTTATGCAAGCCAGTTTTGTGTGGATTTTTTTTATCTTTGTTGAAGCTTTGTAGTCCCACCACCTACTCTGTGTTTACTTTATCATCAAGTTATTGTGATGATAAGTTAAGTTCCTTTATTTTTTGACAAGTAATCTAGGACTTTATTTGAGGGGGGTAGGAGTGCTTTAATGGTTTATGAGATAGGGGGGTGTGGAGATAGAACCGAGGTTGGGGGAGAACTAGGAACGTTCATTGGAAAATGTAACATAGACTTTAGGGGGTGAAAAAAAGATTGTTGGGGTACGAAAGGGGGGGGGGGGGGTAGGGTAGACGATCATCTCTCTCTCTCTCTCTCTCTCTCTCTCTCTCTCTCTCTCTCTCTCTCTCTCTCTCTCTCTCTCTCTCTCTCTCTCTCTCTCTCTCTCTCTCTCTCTCTCTCTCTCTCTCTCTCTCTCTCTCTCTCTCTCTCTCTCTCTCTCTCTCTCTCTCTCTCTCTCTCTCTCTCTCTCTCTCTCTCTCTCTCTGTTAATCCTAAACACACACCCACACTCTCTCTCTCTTCCCCCTCCTCTCTCAACCCTAAACACACACACACACTCTCTCTCTCTCTCTCTCTCTCTCTCTCTCTCTCTCTCTCTCTCTCTCTCTCTCTCTCTCTCTCTCTCTCTCTCTCTCTCTCTCTCTCTCTCTCTCTCTCTCTCTCTCTCTCTCTGTTAATCCTAAACACACACCCACACTCTCTCTCTCTTCCCCCTCCTCTCTCAACCCTAAACTCTCTCTCTCTCTCTCTCTCTCTCTCTCTCTCTCTCTCTCTCTCTCTCTCTCTCTCTCTCTCTCTCTCTCTCTCTCTCTCTCTCTCTCTCTCTCTCTACCCCTAAACACACAAACACACACACTCTTTCTCTCCTCTCTGCCTTCCCCCCCTCTCTCCATATCTCCCTACCTCTCTTTGTTGATAATCAGATATGGAACATCAAACATTCACCATAAGGCAATCACTACAAGAAGGCGGAAGAAGAACACACACAATCACTCTATCACACACTAGATCATAGTCCAAAATGTGAAATGTACAAATGAACCATGAACTCTGATAGAGAGAGAAAACCTACAAGTAGACTAATAGACTAGCCTACGGCTAATTACAGTTGGTAACAGTTGTCAACATTAATGTACATCGTAAACAGTAACAGAATGAAGTTTATCATTGATTTCTAACACTCTCCCTCAATGATAAAATTACATTCTTCTATTCCTAAAAGAGTACAAAACCTCTCAAATTTACATCTACCTAATGACTTAGTAAAAATATCTGCCATTTGATCTTCAGATTTACAAAAAACAAGATCAATGGCTCCATCAAAAAGTTTCTCTCAAATAAAATGATAGTGTATTTTGATGTGCTTGGTTCGAGCATGTAAAACTGAATTCTTGGCAAGGTGAATGCAGCTGATGTTCGATATTCAGCTTTCGTTGATGATAAGGCTACTGTAGGTTGCTTTTTGCTATTCCATGAAATTGCAACTGTACCATAACTGAATGTATGACCACTATGATCTTTTTGCTGCTCCATGAAATTGCAGCTGTAGCATAACTGAATGTATTACCTGCCCAATCGGCATCTATATAGCCTATCAACATTGGTGCTTCAGGCTTATCATACTTCAAACCAAAATTCAATGTCCCTCGAATGTATCTGAGAATACATTTAGCAGACTTCTAGTGTGTTGGACTAGAATCTTGCATAAATTGACTAACAACACCAACAACATAAGAAATATCAAGTCGTGTGTGTGTCAAATAAATCAAACTACCCACCAGCTGTCTATACAAATAAGCATCCACTTTCTCGGACTCATCATATGCAGTAAGCTTTATGTTGACATCCATAGGTGTACTCCTTACAATCCTGCATATTGAATCTATAAAGCAAATCTTGTGCATATTTGCTTTGTGTAAGAAAGACCATGTCTTTCTTTTGCCATACTTCAATGCCAAGACAATAGTGCATCAATCCTAACTCGCTCATGTCATAAGCATTGGAAAGATCTGATTTGATTTCATCAATTAAGCTCTCATTACTTCCTGTGATAATCAAATCATCCACGTACAACACAATGAACACTATATCTGAATCTTGCCTTAGAATGTAAAGATTAGGATCAGCATCACTCTTTACCATTCCCCTTCGCTTGAAGTGTTCATCAATGCAAGAGTACCATGCCCGTGGTGCTTGCTTCAATCCATAAATGGCTTTGTTGAGCTTACAAACAAGATGCTCTCTCCCTGGCTCAACAAATCCTTGAGGTTGTACTAAGTACGCCTCTTCATCCAGCACTCCATTACAAACAGCAGATTTAACGTCCATTTGCTGGATCTTTCAACCACAGAAAGCAGAAATAGCAATGATAGAACGTATAGTCACCATCTTAGCTACGGGTGTGAAGGTTTTCTCAAAATCAATACCTTCTTGTTGCTCAAATCCTCTTGCAACCAACTGTGCTTTATACTTGTTGAGTTGCCCATCTGTTCCATATTTGATCTTATAAATCCATTTACAAGTGATAGGCTTCTTACCATCAAGTAGATCAACCAAATTCCACGTCCTATTTTTTGATATGGCTTCCATTTCTATTTCCATAGTTGCACGCCACTCCTTGTGCTCCTTTGCTTCATCAAAAGTTTTTGGTTCTTGAGCCTTGAGCATAGAGCCCATCAGAGCTAGATTCATCTCTAATCTTGCAGGAGGTTTTCGATTTCTACTTGATCTTCTAAGCTCTCCCTGCTCACTTACCACTTAGGCACTCTCCTAGGAGTCTCATTATTAACCCTGTCTTTTTCCATTGGCTCTTCCATATCGACATCAACTTATTTCTTCACCTGTACTTTAGCTTTATCATCAAAGGAATCAATTGTCAATTTTATTTGGTCATTTTGACCCATCTCATCAAAAGTAACATCTCTGAAAATCATGATCTTTTGTGCATCTGTGTCATACATCATGTATGCCTTGGCTCTTTCATCATATCGAAGGAAAATACACTTAACTGCTTTTGCATCCAACTTCTTTCATTTTTCATCAGGCACATGAGCGTAAGTATCACAACCAAATACTCGTAAATGAGAAACATTAGGTTTCTTTTCAGTTGAAAAGCTTTGTAAGGTGTCTCACCCTCCACAAACTTCGTAGGACACTGATTCAAGATATGAGTAGTTGTGTTGCATGCTTCTGTCCAAAAAGTATTTGGCAAACCCTTGCTCTTAAGCATTTCCCTAGAACTCTCTAAACTTGGCAAAAGCATTAGATTTCTTGCTTATGAAATAAATCCGGATATGTACTATAGTCATCAATGAATGATGAAATAGTAACAACCACTAATGGACCTAGTTTGTATTGGTCCACACAGATCACTATGAACAAGATCAAGAATGTCGTTGGCTCTTCTTTCTCCATCTTTGAAAAATCTCTCTCGATGCTGTTTTTCCAAAATGCAACCCTCACAAATTTTTCCTTCAAAAGAGATATCAGGCAATCCAACAACTAGATTACCTCTTTTAAGGATGTGCAAGCTTTGAGCACTAATATGAACAAACCCCTTTGATGCCAAAGGTTACTTTGACTATCAACAATGCTTACCATAGTTTGAGTAAAAGATCTCGCATTCAATTTGTAGAGTCGATTCTCGTTGACTCTAGCTCCTATAGCAATCACTTTGTAGTGATTCTTGATGTCCTTGTCGCTGTCAAACTCAACCTTGAGTTGTTGATCAGCCATCATCCCAACAAATAGTAGATTGTTAGCTAAGTCAGGTGCATATTGCACATTGCTTATCTGCTTTATCTTCCCACTGGCTAACTTCACTGGTACCACTCCAACTCTTTAACAAATAGCAATTTGCCATCAGCTTGTCCAACTTCATCACCATTGTCAATTTCCTTGAGTTCTGAAAACCACTCTTTCCTTGAAGTCATGTGCTTGGATGCACCACTATCAATGTACCAAGTATCATTGGCTTCATCACTTGTCATTAATGTTGTAAAGAACGATTTTGAACTCTCACCTGTATCATCTTCATATTGATCATCATCGTAGTGATGTTGATCAGTATAATTGTCTTCATAATAATAGTCATCAAATTGATGTTGATCAGCATAATTTCTCACTTGTCATTTATCTTTTCTTGGTTCCATCTCCTTCTGTTTCTTGAAGCATTCACGCTCCCAGTGGCTAGGTTTGTTGTAGTAGCTACAATTTCCAGGTTTATTTTGTCTTTAATAGTCGCGTCCTTGACCTCGACCTTGATTGCAATTGCCTCAATTCAGACCATCATTGACTTGTTCATGATATTGTTGAAATGATCCCCGACTTGAGTTTCTCCTCTCGATTGATACCTGTGAAAGATTTCAGATCCTTAAGATCCTATCTACTTGAATGATTTTTGGTTAGAAAGAGAAATACACTACCAATTTCACCAATGTAGAAAAATCAGCATCTACACACAATTTGAGATGCAAACACTAATAGAACTTGATCAAACTTGAATGAAATGATTATGTACTGTTGTTGTCCATACAAAACCAGCAAGCTACTGTATTTCACAGGTGTGGATCCAAAA
Source organism: Diphasiastrum complanatum (assembly GCA_029204225.1). Taxonomy (NCBI): domain Eukaryota; kingdom Viridiplantae; phylum Streptophyta; class Lycopodiopsida; order Lycopodiales; family Lycopodiaceae; genus Diphasiastrum; species Diphasiastrum complanatum. The sequence goes on along the minus strand of CM055100.1, from coordinate 58,486,301 downwards.
ATAGCAAATATAGATCATTCTACACATAGAATTGCAAGCAATCACCAAGATAGTGCACCAATGGATAGTAGAACCCAAGAGAACCATGTATAAGCATGAAATGAGATAGAGAAGAGAGAAGATGACTCTCTCCATGAGTTACATCCTTTTATAGCAGGTCCAAACCCTATTTGGCCACTTGGCTTTCCCACCAAAATGCTAACCCTACCAATTTTGGGTCTAGATTCAATGTACCCAACTTATTCAAATTGAATCTACTCAAACTCGCATTCTATCTTTCCCACACTTTCAAAAAGTGTTTATTCAAATGAAATTTAGACTAATGAACTTTGAAAAGTCAACCTCTAAATCTAAAACAAGTTTCGGCCTCAATATGCCAAATATGGAAATATTGCAAAATGTGATGAAACTAGTTGAATCTCTCACACTCCCTCTTCAACTAGTTTTAGCATAGACTTTGATAATACTCCAAGTGAAGTCCTATGCTTCATGAACAAGTCTTTTCCCAATGCTTTGGTGAAGATATCAGCTACACATTCCCTTGAAGACACATGTTGAAGCTCCACCTCCTTTGCAATGACTCGCTCCCTCACAAAATGATATTGTATCTCAATATGCTTGCTCCTAGCATGAAAGATAGGATTGGATGCCATTCTTTGGGCTGATTGATTGTCACAAAAGATGATCGGGCTCTCTGAAAAATCCAGCAAGTGAAGATCCTTGATCATCCTCTTGATCCATACCATCTCCTTTGTGCAATGTGTAAGAGCTTTGTACTCGGCCTCACTAGATGACAATGAGATAGTGGCTTGTTTCTTTGACATCCATGATATAGCTCCATCACCTATGAGAATACAATAAGAACTAATGGATTTCCTATCCATTACATCTCCAACATAGTCCAAATCTGAAAATCCAAAAAGATTAGGTGATGATCCCTCATACAATATGCCAAAATCTCGAGTTCCAATGATGTACCTCAAAACTCGCTTTCCTAGCTTCCAATGCTCCTAGCATAGTTTTTGCCAATAGAACTTTGATCCATCATAAGAAAGATCTTCTTCCTAAGAATAGATATCCTTTCAATGATCATGTAATGCTCAAAATAGAAACAACCATAATTGATATAGAGAATAGTGTCCACTTGGGATGCTTCACTATTTCTTACATCAATTTTGCATATAAAAATGTGACTAGAACATGAAAAATCAAATAGAATGTAAATGAAATGATTCCACCATGCTTCCAACCTTGAACTCTCTGGAAAAATACAACAAACAAACAATAAATGTGAGTGATCAACTTTTGCTTGCATGTCTTCTCCTCCTTTGTCCTTTGTTGCCTTGTATCCACCATGATACTCCATGAATGAGCCTCCATCTTCATCTTGCCACAAGAAACCATCAAACCTTGGAAATCCAAGAGTAGGTGAGTACATTAATGATGCAGATCCAGCACCACATGACTCCATAAACCAAGTAGTTTGCACTAGTCCATCTTCAAGATCTACTTGTCACAAGAAAATGACCATGAACTCACCAAAAATTGACAATCTCCAAGTATTGGCACCAAGTAGCTCAACACTTGAGAACTTAGCCATGGATGAGTGACATAATGAACCTCCAATAGCTTCATTTCCATCAGAAAAATCAGCCAAGAATGCTAGTACAGATCCAGCATCAAAACAATGCTCACCAATGTAGCTAGTTTTACCATATCTTGACAATTTGCACACATCGACATGAAATTGCTCAAACATGAGATAGAACAAGTAAAGTAAACTTGAATAACACTTCCTTGCTGCTCCTTTGACCTTACTTGAGTCTTCAATATGCTGCAAAAATAGATCCATAACACCTTTGCCAATTACCTCTCCTTTGATGCTCTTGACTAGCTCCAAATTGCCAATTTCCCTTTTGACTAGTTGAAGCGCTTTGAGATCAACCTCTTGATCTTCAACTTGACCATCAAAGTCATTGAACAAAATTTGTTTTCCAGATCCATTACTTGCTTTTACAGCAAGATAACATCCATCCACTTGCATAGCTCCATGTACACAAAAAGATCCTCCAAAAGATGTTCCACTCTTCATAAGAGATCGATACTCAAGATCCATTGGTTGGATCCACTCCTCTTCTTTCCTTGCTTGATCTACACTTGTAGGATCATCCAAAGAGGTTAGGAAAGAAACATAATTTCCAGAAACTACTTGCTTACCCTTTTGATCATATGTGAGCCTTGAAGGTACTTGTCTTTCTCTTGATGTTCTCCTTGGCTTTTGACTTGATGAAGGTCCATCATCACCACCATCCAAAGTAGGATCCTTCTCATCAACATCAAGAATGTTAGAACCATCTACTTTACCATCAATCATGCTTGAAGACACCTTTGGAATGTTTTCCTCATAAAAAATGACATCTCTACCAACAATCACTTTGTTAGTAGAAGGAATGTAAACCTTGTAGGCTTTATTCACCTCACTATATCCAACAAAAATACCTCTTCTTGAAGATGGATCCTCCTTGGTTCTATCATCAAGAGTAATGTTGACATAGCATGTGCATCCAAAGGTTCTTAGAAAGTTGACACTCGGCCTCCTCTTGAATAGCATCTCAAATGGTGTCCTTCCATCCAAAATAGCACTCGGCCACCTATTGCACAAGAAATTGGCACACAACAAAGCTTGATCCCAAAATGGTTTGTCAAGATTAGCACTTAACCTCATAGCTTTAGCACTTTCACATAAAGTTCTATTCTTCCTTTCAGCCACTTCATTTTGTTGTGGGGTCCTTGATGTTGTATACTCCCTCTTGATCCCATGCTCATCACAAAAGGCCTTGAACTTGTTAGATATGTACTCACCACCATTGTCACCTCTGAAGCACTTGATCTTTGTGGAAAATTGGTTCTCCCTTGCATTCTTGAACTTGACAAAGGCATCATACACTTCATCCTTTCTCTTTAGTAGATAGATCCAACAAAATCTACTAAAATCATCAATGAATGTTACATACATCTTAGCTCCACTATTGCTAATTGTAGTAAATCCATGAATATCCGAATGTACAAGTTGAAAAGGCTTTGTAGATCTAGAAATAGATCTAGTATAAGGTAGTCTATGTGACTTAGACAAAGCACAAGACTCACAAACAGGCTTGTCATTACTTAAGGAACTTGGAAGACCAATCACAACCTTCTTCCTTGCCATTACCTCCAATGACTTGAAGTTGAGGTGTCCCATCCTTTTGTGCCAAACCTCTTGAATAGAAATTTGCTCCCTTGCAACACATCCAACTTGGTTAGCAATAACACAAGCATCAAGTTTGAACAACTTCCCTTGCCTTTTACCTTTTCCAATCAAGACATCCTTCCTTTTGATCAAACAAGCATCTCCATCAAACTCCACCTTGAGGCCCTTACTTAGCATTTGACTCACACTAAGCAAATTCTTGGTAATAGATGGAATAAACAAGACATCCTCCAAATGAACATTCCTATTTGTAGAGAGAGAAATAGGAATTATGCCAATCCCTTTGATTGCACACTCACCATCATTGGTCGTAAGATCACCGTCTTGTCATCTCCATATGCCAACAAAGAAGTGAAGTACTCTTTGTAAAAGGTCATGTGTGAACTTGCTCCACTATCAATCCACCAAGGATCTAGATCTCCATCATTAGCAAGCATACATGAAGACATCACAAAAGCATCATCATTTGCATCTTGCATATCCAAACCATCCTCATCAAGAGTAAGATTACCTTGCTTGTCTCCTTGATCTCTCTTCTTCTTGTAGCACTCACTTGCAAAGTGTCCTTTGATGCCACAATAGAAGCACTTGAGCTTGGATCTATCCTTCTTTTTGACACTTAAAGAAGCTTCCACTTGATCTTGCCCTTTAGACCACTTGCTTTTGGTTTTGCCCTTGAATTTGCCCTTTGTGAACATAGCATCCTCTTGAAGTGTCGATGTAGATCCACCTCTCGCTTGAAGCCTATATTCCTCATTGATCAATATCTCTTGAAGATCCATCAAACTTGGCAAAGTCTTTTGAATAGCAATACTTTGAACAATGTTAGCATGAGCATCCAACAAGCCATTAAGAATCACTTGAATAAGCTCTCCTTCCTTAATGCTTTCATCTATGCAAACTAACTCATCATTCAATGCTTTCATTCTCAAAACAAAAGTACTTGGACTTTTTTCATTCTTTTGCAAACAAGAAAAGATTTGCCTTCTTAGAGTCAACACTCTAGAAGTAGACTTGGATTCATAAAGCTTCTTCAATGAATTCCTAGCTTCCAAAGATGATGTGCACTTACCAACCTCCTTAAGAAGTTCATTGGTAACATTCATCTTTATCATGTGTAGAGCCTTCTTGGCCCTCTTGTCATACCTCAATTGATCTTGTTGTGTTGTTGGTCTCTCCTCCAAACCTACAACAATATCCAAAACATCATTCATCTCAAGAAGTGACTCCATCCTCACTTTCCATAATGAATAGTTACTTGAGGTAAGCCTATCATTGGCTTCCAACATGACTCCAATTGAGGTTGCCATGTAGCAATGACCTGATCTTCTCTTTCAACCTGTTTCAATGCACAAAGCACTCCTTTGAACAACAACAAATGCTTTCAAAAGAAATCACCAAGATTTGAAACTATCTCACAAATTCTCTTCTAGCACTTATCCAAGCAAATCAACACATAGAATCATGGAATCTTGATCAACCTATGATCTATCCTCAATCTAATGACTTTTGCCACTTTCTAAGATTGAAACACACGCAAATGAAGTCCAGCAACCTCACTATCTAGAGATCCAATCAAAATTAGGGTTTTGACAAAATCACAAAAAATTGACTATTCCAATCTACATGCAAATGCTGAAAATTTGATATGCAATCTATAAGCCACCACTTAGGCTGAACCAATGATCCAAAAATCGGCCAAATCCAGCATGTGAATTTGAAAAACGGAATTGAACAAGTATATTGACCTATTTAGTGTTTTGATCTACAAAAGATCCAATCTACAAAAGCAAAAAATCTGATTTTGGTGTAGAATCCTCTCTAGCATGCTCTAGACTTGATATCTTCACCAAATCATTGATAGATCTGATTTCCTCCTTCATAACCTGAAACACAAGCTCTGATACCATGTGAAAGCTTTCAGATCCTTAAGATCCAATCTACTTGAATGATCTTTGGTTAGAAAGAGAAATACACTACCAATTTCACCAATGTAGAAAAATCAACATCTACACACAATTTGAGATGCAAACACTAATAGAACTTGATCAAACTTGAATGAAATGATTATGTACTGTTGCTGTCCGTACAAAACTAGCAAGCTACTGTATTTCACACGTGTGGATCCAAAAATAGCAAATATAGATCATTCTACACATAGAATTGCAAGCAATCACCAAGCTAGTGCACCAATGGATAATAGAACCCCAAGAGAACCATGTATAAGCATGAAATGAGATAGAGAAGAGAGAAGATAAGCATGAATGAGTTACATCCTTTTATAGCAAGTTCAAACCCTATTTTGCCACTTGGCTTTCCCACCAAAATGCTAAGTCTACCAATTTTGGATCTAGATTCAATGTACCCAACTTATTCAAATTGAATCTACTCAAACTTGCATTCTATCTTTCCCACACTTTCAAAAAGTGTTTATTCAAATGAAATTTAGACTAATGAACTTTGAAAAGTCAACCTCTAAGTCTAAAACAAGTTTTGGCCTCAATATGCCAAATATGGAAATATTGCAAAATGTGATGAAACTAGTTGAATCTTTCACAATACCTTCCATGACCAAATCTTCCACCTCGTCCTCTAACTACAAGAGCTTGATCATATCCCCTGTTACGATGATTCAAGTTCTCTTGACGTTGCTCTTCCTACAAAAGTAATCCACCTAGTTGTTCATAGGTTGAAAGATTTTCTCTTGTGGCTATACTCGTCACAAACATCAGATGTGACTCACTCAAACTATTCAATGTCAATTGCATGATCTCACGATCTTGTACTCGCTCTCCAATTGCTGCTAATTGGTCACGGATCTCTTTGATCTTCAGTATGTGATCGGCAATAGTTGCACCATCATCCATCCGCAATGTATGAAACTTTTTCTTCAGAAATAGTATTCGAGATGTATTTGTCATTTCAAACAATGCCTTCAATGTATCCTTTCCACTTCGGCACGACGACTACGCCGCCTCCTCTTTGCAAGGATTTCGAAATGTGTGATTGTTCAAAAGACAAAGATCAGTAATGTGAAAAGTATAAAGCCTCCTAACTTTGAATGGTAGTACTAGACACTGTCTAGTGTGATTTGTAGTACTCCAAACAGAAAAATGAGAGATTTCTTGGCAAACCTATCACACAAATAGCACTTTCCACAACAACTAGGAAGTATTGTAAAAATCTCCCCCATTCAACATATTTTCAATCTGTCTGATGCTGCCCTGGCCTTTCTGATGCCTCCGGGACTATGCTTTTCACAACAACTAGGAAGATGGCGTGCGGTCGATGGTGTGTATGTATATGTGTGCGTATACATATACGTGTGTGTGTGTGTGTGTGTGTGTGTGTGTGTGTGTGTGTGTGTGTGTGTGTGTGTGTGTGTGTGTGTGTATGTCTATGATTCTGATCTTGAAAAGATCTGTAGCAATGTCGTGTCTAGAAATAACATGGCTAGAACAATCTTGTGGGTAGCCCAAATCTGATACTTTTCTGGATTCAAAGAGATCTAGTACTGCCGACATCGTTCAAGCACTTTCTCTAGATGTTCCAAATGTTCTATCTCCAAACCATGGATTCCAAGATTATCTAAATAGATTTCAACAATTTTTTGAATATTTCTTGAAAGCAAACTGCATCACTCGCTAAAAAGTACTTGGTGCGTTGCATAGCCCAAATGGCATAACCTTGTAAGCATAAGTTCCTCACTCTGTTGCAAAGGCAATTTTGAGTTGATCAGTAGGTGCAATCTTGACTTGGTTGTATCCATTGAATCCATTCCAAAAAACTATAAGCTTCAGCACCAACAAGGCGATCCAAAATGCTTTCCGTAAATGGTAACGGAAAATAATGTTTTTTAGTTATCTTCCCACACGTGGTGAGATGGTGTATTGTACTTAAGTTTGGCTTGTCCACCTAGTTTTGATTCTCTATGATCCCACCGCTTGATTATACGAAAAAGATTTTTTGCTTTATTGCCTACTATGGTCTAACAAAACATAAATCTTAAAAAATGCAACTAAACCATGTAAAGTCCCCATTGAGTGAGGTGAGGGTTTTTTATTCTTTGAGTGTCACAAAATTAGTAAAACATACATGGTCTAGGGTGAGCTAAATGCCACCTCAAGTTGATGCTCAAGAGAGGTTTGGAGGCCTTACCTACTAGCCCTTCACAACCTATATGAGAGGATGAGCATGAGCATGAGCATGAGGTGCTTCTTTGTATGCCTTTGGAATTTATCTTGTTTCTAAGTTTTAAAGTGCACCCGACAATAGAAGCCAAAGCTTGTGTGCACCTCAAAGTTCAAACCCATGATCCATGATGCTCTTAAAGGCAGCTCATGAGTCATGATTGCATGTAGCTGAACACGATGGTGTACACAATGTACATTCACTACAGTAGCCGCAAGATATGGGTAAGCGTATTTTGCATCACCACTGGTGTGACAACACTGGTGTCCACAAATCTAAGGATGGGGAATGATAATCACCATTTTGAATCGATGGTAGTATCATCCCCTATCTCCAATGGTTGTTGCACCACCAATGTCACATGAAAATGGTTGCTTCACCACCACTGTCACTACAGCATTGGTGTGCATAATATGCTCATCCCAATGTATGCATTAGCCCCAAGATATGCATGCTAGAATGGCCACATGCATTCTCCTGCATTGAGATGCACGCCAGGATAGGCCTCCAATTTGGAAAGTACAACCTTATCAAACGCATGCAATTTTGAAAGCCTGCTAGTTAAGTTAGTTCTTGGATGTTGTGCACACCCTGAACCACTTTTTTTCTTACATCCTTGTGAATGTGCCCTATGGGATATGTTTGAGACAAAAAAAATTAAAACAAACACTAAAAATGATGCATGTGGCTATGCGTGGAGAGACCTGCCCACCATGTAGAGTAAACATCTGAGCAAACAAAGCTCAAGGCTTGCAAGCCCAAAATTGTGCAGGTGACTATCAGCAGTCATCGTTCTATACCTCAGTCTCTGCAGGTCTCAATCTCTGCAAGTCTTGTCGCAATCATCCATCTCTGAACTTCTTTCTGAAGGGACGTATCCCCAGAACAACAATCAAGAGCCCACACAACATGCTGTGTGCGATCAGTCGGAAGATCCAGGCAGCCCGTGACCTTAGCTCTGATCGGATCCCCACCAACTCGATTTTCCTCACCAGAGATATTCGATAGCTATAGCCTATTAGCCAGTATATGGTCTCGAGTCTCTGCCAGTATATATACAAGCGCAACGCAATACACTAAGTCCCAACAGAGACGGTGCTCCGAGCGCGTCATGAAACCATCAAAGCTTCCATCCACTAGCAGGCCCATGTCCACGTCAAAACCGTGGACAAGGATGACGAAATGAAGTAGCACTAAGCACGCAAACCAAACAGGCATTTCCGTAACTCCATAACTTGCAGTTCATTGGGAAGATTCTGGTGGGTTGTATTCGGCTACGCACGCAATTCTTGCTGCACACACTAGTGACTAGACACGGAATAATGTGCTGGATCCAACGAAGGGATAAGCTCAAACAATAATTTCGAGAGTTCTGCAGCTTTGTTATCATCTCTATCGCATTGATTGCCAACTCTCTCTGGTGGTGGGCACTGGGATCCTTGGGAAACCTGCTTGAAGTGTAAGCAATCATTTTAATGACCAAAGCACAAGAATTGAAATTTGAAATCCTATATCCTTGTGAAAACCAGATATGGGGAAACCTCAAAGACTACAAACATAGCATTTACTTACTATGAAATGGGTTCCAAACCCATTTTGCCCGGTAAGGATTTTCAGAAATTTTTTAGGCGGGCCCTGAGTGACCGAGCCTAAATTTTTCTAAAACACAAACCCGGCAGAATGTTTCGTGCCCGGTGCTTTCCATTGCGTAATGGATACTCTAAAAATTTTTACATGCTCATTATGAAGCATAATGAGCAGTTTGACTTTTTCCAACAAAAAAAATAGATGCTTATTTTGCTTTTTAATTTGTTCAAAAAGTGGACAGAATAGGCACAAAGTATCCAATACTTATGGTGGAAGGCCCCATCAGAAGCCCTTCTATGCAGGAGGGCGAGAGCCTGAGGGCAAGGCCTCGACCTGCAAGGAAGGCCCGAGGCCCATGGGCATTTCACGACATAATGCAAGGTGGGGTGGAGAGAGAAAGCACATTTTGGAGAGAGAATGCACATTCCAGAGAGATAATTGCACATTCTGGAGGAGAGAGAAAGGTGGATGCATATTCCGTTGTTGGAGGTGCCTCCAAAATACACAAAAAGCCTGAGCACCTAGCATTACGGTAAAGAAACTTTGTTGAGAGCCCATGCACATGTTTACACTCATCACTTTTGATCGAATGAGCAAAATGGGACTTTTAGCATCTTTTTTCATTTTGGAAGTAAGACCGTTTGAAATACAGTACTGAAATTTGATATAACATTGTTTTTATTGAATGGTACTAATATTCCTCCTCGGTAACTATAAAAAGGCATTTTGTTGGAGTATTAACTATTGAGCCATATATCTTTTGAATGAAGAATAGCTCCATAGTTTTACAAATGTTCAAGAATGGTTGAATGGGCATCCTAGAATTAGAGACATGTGTGTCCACAATCCTCGAAATTCTTGACCTAGAACTTTTTTTTTGATGAAAAGCCACCTGGCAATCCATTGGTGAGATTGTTGATGACTATCAAAATAAGGTTGAAGTACTGATGCCCTGTCTTTGAAGAAGCAAACGTGCTTGAATTTAAGTAATGAATTTTTTTTCCCTTTTTTTTGCCCTTGAAAGTGTATGAAAAATAATAATAAGACTCATGAATCACTTGAGAATCGAAAATATTTGATTTGGCAGGATGATTTTTTTATAGAAACCTATGGTTGATTCCTTGAAAGTGTACGAAAATTAATAATAAGACTCATGAATCATTTGAGAACCGAAAATATTTGATTTGTTTGGATGAATTTTTTATAACAACCCATGGTTGAATTGGAACACAAGTTCCCTAGTTCATTTCAATTCATAAATAGGGGACTTCTATAATAAAAGAGTTTTTGCCTTTTGAAATTTTATTGTGTTTCTAAACACAAACTCTGACATGTTTTCTTCTTTTAATAGTGTTTTTAAACACTTGTTTTCTTTATTCTACGGTATCTGTCTCGATTTCTGGCTCTTTTTCTCTGATGGTCAGTCACTCTCATGGTCATGCCTTTTTCAAGCGTGATAAAGTTGCATTTGCTCATCTTTGAGCAGGACCCTCCGTTCCACCCCTTTCATTGACAGGAATCATTTGTCCCCCCTTTCAACAGCGCCCCTAACAATATTCCTCTTAACCTCAAAGGCCTTCTCTTCCTTCCTTCAACTGTCACCCTTGCCCTTAGCTTTGCAAATGCTCAAAAAAATAAATCCCTTTCCCCGTCTTCTCTTCCCTCCAAGGATAAATGGACTAGCCTGAAAATGGTCAATCTCTCTTTGGAAACCAAGAAACTCTCTGATGACAACCTCTCGTATTCTTTCCTACCCGATAATATTGCGGCTTTAAGTCATCACAAGCCTCTCTTATTAACACCTGTCATACTTTTCTTTGGTACTCTCTGTGAAAATTGTCAACATTTCCTAGCTAGTTTGAGGCCTAAATTGGCTAAAATTGTAAATAGTTTTGGTTCTGGAGTTTCACACGTGTGAACCAGGCCACAATGTTTTTATTTACTGTATTTTTTCAGTATGATGAAGTGTCAAACTTCATACCCTTCAAAATGAGACCATTTTGATGTATTTTGGTCATATAAGCCATTTTTAGCTATTTTTCCTATATAGGGAATATCTAGGGTCAAGTACCTTCTAGAGAGAGGAGAGAGAGTCATCTTCCTCATCCATTCATTTCCATGCCGGTGCCCTCAGATACTCTTGCAGTCGCCTGCTATCTTTTAGGACTTTGTCGTGGAGAACAGGTTGGAGAAACCTTTTGTATGCTTCATTGAGATCAATAGATCATTGTCATTGTTTCTTCCTCCATTGAGAGCATTGTTGTGTGTATTGTCTTCAAGCTATTGTGTATGATCTTAGGTGCTTTCCAAAAGTGGTAGGCTGATGTATTATGGACTGTATAATGCTATTTTGGGCCGCACTTGATGTTTATGGAAGTTTCCATTTGTGATAAATGCTTTTTGATCAAGTTCTTTGCATTCTAGGTAGCATAGAATGTGTTGCCAATTCCTAGCTTATGTAGTTTGGAATGCAAGCATTCAAGCCAATGATCTTGGAGTTTAGATCCACTTAGGATCTGTATTTTTCACATGGTATCAGAGCTGGTTGGCTTCTATTTACAGTAAGTATTCCATTTTTGGTGATATTTGGATGTTTGATCAAGTTCTAGCATGATTTTGCATTGCTTTGTTGATCAAATCTTACTAACCTTTGTTTTGTGAGTTGAACTTGTGGATCAAAAGCATATTTCAGGTCTATTGAAGATCAGAGGCTGAAAAGAAACTATTTTGGATCAGATCATAACACCTAATCATTTGTGATTGTGAGGCTTGTGCATATTCAATACTAACAATGTTCTTTTCAATCCTATTGTTGACAATCTCCATTCTTGGATGAACACTCTCCTTAAGTGGATGAAACTTCTCCTTAAGTGGATGACAAATGCTCTTTTGAGTGAGTTGTAATTCTCCTAAAGGCTGAGCAAAGCTCCCATTTGGATGAAAGATCCCCTTTTTTGGGTGAACATATTGTAAGCTCCATTGTGAAGAGCATATTATAAAGATTGTCATCAATTTTGGCATAAATTTTGGTGTACTTTGTTGAGCATGTAAGTAACTCTCCTTATGTAATTTGATTGGAGCATTTGCTGGAAGGTGTTAACCATTATGCAAGTGTGTTTTCAGGTTCTTAACAGGTTGAGGAACATTCTCATGTGAAGTGATCTTAGATCTACATCTAAACACCAAGATTTGACAAGATAGTGAAGCTAGTCTTGTGATTCACTAAGTGTGCTCATTCATTCACCTCTAAATCTTGTATTTATCACTTGCTGGAGTTTATAAACTTTTAGAAGTGTGGTTTACATGTGGTTTTACAGGTTGAATCAATATCTTAGTGTGTTGATCATATGTTGATCAAGTTTGTTCATTACTAGGTAATCTTGGCATCCTAGTTTTGGGTATTTTCTAAGAATGCAAGTAACTCTTCACACCATAACTTGATTTGGTCACTTGCTGGAAAGTTTGAGAGCTTAAGCAAGAGTGTGTTCAGGTTGGTTTGATTTTGTAATCCATTCTTAGTGTGTGCAAAGTGTTGCATGTGTTTCAATCTTCCTTTCTATGCTTGGAAACCATCTAGGTTCAAGATAGAAGTGTTTTAGGGTCCTAAATCTTCATAGATCTCTTTATCTATCATTTGTTGAGAGAAAAGTGAGTGCTAAGTGCTTTAGGACAAAACCTAAAAGTTGAAGAAACATTAGAATCATGGCTTCCAATGGTGGGATCATGCTAGAGTCTAGTGAAAGGTTGAGTTCATCAAACTACTCTACTTGGAAAGTGAGGATGGAGTCCTTACTTGAGTTGAATGAACTCATGGACATAGTTGCAGAAATTGAAGAGAGACCTCTCACACTTCAAGAGCAACAAAGGTTTGATAAGAAGGCCAAAAGGGCTCTTCATATCATTAAAATGAATGTTACAAATGAACTTCTCAAGGAAGTTGGAAAGTGTCAAAGTGCAAGTGAGGCATGGAATGCCTTAAAGAAGCTCTTTGAATCAAAGTCCACATCTAGGGTATTGACCCTAAGGAGACAAATATTTTCTAGTAGGCAAAGAGAGGGTGAAAGTGCTCATGCATTTATCTTGAGAGTTAAGTCCCTAAGTGATGATTTAGCATGCATTGATGAGAACATAAAAGATGGTGAAATAGTCCAAGTTATGTTGAATGGTTTGCTAAATGAACATGCTAACCTTGTGCAAAGTTTTGCCATTCAAAGAGTCTTGCCAAGTGTGGTTGACTTGCAAGAAATCTTATTGGCTGAAGAACATAGGTTGCAATCAAAGCTTGATGGTGCATCCTTGCAAGGTGGAGGTGAAGAGGCTTTCTTCACAAAAGGCAAATTCAAGGGCAAAGGTAAAGGCAAAGGAAAATGGTCCAAAGGTGGTAACTTTGATCATGATGATCACTCTTCCTCTTCCTCTTCTACTAAGAACAATAAGTCAAAGTTCAAGTGCTTTTATTGTGGGATAAAAGGTCATTTTGCAAATGAATGTTATAAGAAGAAAAGAGAGCAAGGAGAGAGGCAAGGAAATCTTACAATAGATGAGGAAGAACATAACACATGTGAATCACTTGTTATGACTTCAAGTTTGTTAGCCAACATAGATGATAATGATCCTTGGTGGATTGATAGTGGAGCCTCATCTCACATGACAAGACATAAGGAATACTTTACATCCTTATTGTCTTATGAGGGAGAAGGTAACATCATCTACACTGCAAATGATGGTCAATGTGACATCAAAGGCATAGGCACTATTCCTATTTCCCTTTCAACAAAAATCTTGAAAATGTTTTGTACATTCCTTCAATCACTAAGAATTTGCTTAGTGTAAGTCAAATGATTGACAAAGGACTTGATGTGGAGTTCATTGGAGATGCATGTTTGATAAGTAAATGTGGATCCTTGATTGCTCAAGGTAGGAGGCATGGTAAACTTTTCAAGCTTGATGCATGTGTGATCTCTAATCATGAAGGATGTATGGCTAGGGAGCAATTGACAAACCAAGAAGTTTGGCACAAGAGGTTGGGCCATCCCAACTTCAAATCTTTGGAGGTAATGGCAAAGAAAGAGCTTGTTCTTGGTCTCCCTAAAAGTCTTGTTGCAAACAATAGTGTTTGTGAACATTGTGCCTTGTCCAAATCTCATAGACTTGCTTATTCTAGATCTACTTCTAGATCTAAAGAAGCTTTTCAACTTGTGCATTCTGATATTCATTCTTCTAGTACAACTAGCAATGGTGGGGCAAAGATGTATGCAACTTTCATTGATGACTTTAGTAGGTATACTTGGATCTATCTTCTTAAAAGTAAGGATGAAGTGTTTGCTGCATTTGTCAAGTTCAAGAATGAAATGGAAAACCAATTCAATACAAAGATCAAATGCTTAAGATCTGATAATGGAGGGGAATACACCTCAAATAGGTTCAAAGACTTTTGTATAGCACATGGGATTAAGAGGGAGATGTCTAGTCCTAGGACTCCACAACAGAATGGAGTGGCCGAGAGGAAGAATAGAACCCTTTGTGAATGTGCCAAGGCAATGAGACTACATGCTAATCTTGCTAAGTCTTTTTGGGGGGAAGCTTTAGCATGTGCTAACTATCTATGTAATAGATGGACAAGTGCTTCCTTGGATGGTAAAACTCCTCATGAGGTTCTTTATGGTAGAAGGCCGAGTGTCAAGCATTGTAGGATCTTTGGATGTACATGTTTTGTCAATATCACACTTGATGATAGAACTAAAGAAGATCCTTCATCAAAGAAGGGTGTGTTTGTTGGCTATAGTGAAGTAAGCAAGGCTTACAAAGTGTACATTCCTTCTACAAAGAAAGTTGTCATAAGTAGGGATGTCATCTTTCATGAAGAGAATGTTTCCAATGTTGTTGATGTTGATGTTGATGTGCCTACTAATCATCATGATGTGCAAGATGTCTTGGATGAAGATGGAGATGCCACTCCAAAGCAAACTTCAAGGAAGACTCAAAGGCAAAGGGCTAAGCCATCAAGGCTAACCTATGATGAAAAAGGAAAGCAAGTGGTGGACAACTCTAACTTTGCTTTTCTTACCTCTTTTGATGAACCAACTTGTGTAGGTGAAGCAATTCAAAAGAAGGAATGGATCCAAGCCATGGATCATGAGCATCAAGCACTCATCAAAAGCAACACATGGAGGTTGGTAAAGCTTCCAAAGGACAAGAAGGCAATTGGTTGTAAGTGGATCTTCAAGATCAAGACAAATCAAGATGGATCAATCAACAAGTACAAGGCAAGGTTGGTGGCAAAGGGGTATGCTCAAGAATATGGTATTGACTATGATGAGACCTTTGCACCCGTGGCAAAGATGGTAACTATTCGAATCCTAATCTCTCTTGCAACTCTTTATGATTGGGATATGTGGCAAATGGATGTTACTAATGCCTTCTTGAATGGTGATCTTGAAGAAGATATTTACATGGAGCAACCCGAGGGCTATGTTTCACATGATGAGCCTAATCATGTGTGCTATCTCCAAAAGAGTTTGTATGGGCTAAAGCAAGCACCAAGGAGTTGGTATGCTAAGCTCAATTCCTTCTTACTTTCTCAAAACTTTGTTATGAGTGAGTATGATCATTCTCTCTACTTTAGATTGAATGAAAATGATATCACTTTACTTTTGATCTATGTTGATGACATTATCTTAAGTGGTGGTAACAATCTAGATATAGATGAAATCAAGATGGCACTCAAAAGAGAGTTTGAAATTCAAGATCTTGGTAAACTTCATTATATCTTAGGAATAGAGATTATTAGAACTTCTAAATCTACATTCATATGTCAAGAAAAGTATGTTAACTCTATTCTAAAAAGGTTTCATATGGAAGATTGTAAAGTTGTTTCTACTCCTATGGAATCAAATGTAAAGCTAACTACAAGAAGTAATGAAAGATCCTTCAAGGACATTACTCTCTATAGAAAGCTAATAGGATCTCTTATATGGTTAACCATCACAAGACCTGATCTAAGCTTTGTGGTTGGTAAACTAAGTCAATTTATGCAAGATCCTAGTGAGGCTCATTGGAAGCTAGGAAAGAGAGTACTTAGATACATCTCGGGATCTAGAGATTTTGGCATCTTGTATGGAGGTACTACACCTAACCTTTGTGGATTTTCAGATTCAGATTTTGCAGGTGATCAAATGGATAGGAAGTCAACAAGTGCCTTTGCAATCTATCTTGGAGATGGAGTGGTCTCATGGCTATCAAAGAAGCAACCAACTATCTCTCTATCTTCCATCGAAGCCGAGTACAAGGCATTAACAACATGCACCAAGGAGATTCTTTGGATCAAGAGGATGTTATTGGATCTTCACTTGCTGGAACCAGAGAAGACTCCAATCATACTTTGTGATAACCTTTCAGCCCAAAGCTTGGCAAGCAATCCTGTTTTTCATGCAAGGAGCAAGCACATTGAGATTGCTCACCATTTTGTGAGAGATCAAGTCATTGCCAAAGAGGTGGAGCTTCAACATGTCTCTTCAAAGGAGTGTGTGGCTGATATCTTCACCAAACCATTGGGAAAGGACCTATATTTAATGCATA
Organism: Diphasiastrum complanatum; assembly: GCA_029204225.1. Lineage (NCBI taxonomy): Eukaryota > Viridiplantae > Streptophyta > Lycopodiopsida > Lycopodiales > Lycopodiaceae > Diphasiastrum > Diphasiastrum complanatum. The sequence continues at coordinate 58,469,695 of CM055100.1, read as the reverse complement.
GATCTAATCTTGGAATGTGCTCAAAGACTATGTTGAAACTAGCATCCAATGTTGAAGAGGGAGTGTGAAAATTGTCAACATTTCCTAGCTAGTTTGAGGCCTAAATTGGCTAAAATTGTAAATAGTTTTGATTCTGGAGTTTCACACGTGTGAACCAGGCCACAATGTTTTTATTTACTGTATTTTTTCAGTATGATGAAGTGTCAAACTTCATACCCTTCAAAATGAGACCATTTTGATGTATTTTGGTCATATAAGCCATTTTTAGCTATTTTTCCTATATAGGGAATATCTAGGGTCAAGTACCTTCTAGAGAGAGGAGAGAGAGTCATCTTCCTCATCCATAAATAGTAGGGAAGTCGTGGAGAACAGGTTGGAGAAACCTTTTGTATGCTTCACTGAGATCAATAGATCATTGTCATTGTTTCTTCCTCCATTGAGAGCATTGTTGTGTGTATTGTCTTCAAGCTATTGTGTATGATCTTAGGTGCTTTCCAAAAGTGGTAGGCTGATGTATTATGGACTGTATAATGCTATTTTGGGCCGCACTTGATGTTTATGGAAGTTTCCATTTGTGATAAATGCTTTTTGATCAAGTTCTTTGCATTCTAGGTAGCATAGAATGTGTTGCCAATTCCTAGCTTATGTAGTTTGGAGTGCAAGCATTCAAGCCAATGATCTTGGAGTTTAGATCCACTTAGGATCTGTATTTTTCACACTCTCTCCCTTGACTCTACTACTATTGAAGTTTTCATCAACCAGTTCATAATCTCTCATTCAAGAACCGGATGCCAAGAATAGAACTTTTATAGAGATTCTCCTTTCTCTAGTCCGAACCATCCTTAAGATTGAGTGTCCTACTAAATGTGAAAGATTCAACTAGTTTCATCACGTTTTGCAATATTTCCATATTTGGCATATTGAGGTCAAAACTTGTTTTAGACTTAGAGGTTGACTTTTCAAAGTTCATTAGTCTAAATTTCATTTGAATAAACACTTTTTAAAAGTGTGGGAAAGATAGAATGCGAGTTTGAGTAGATTCAATTTGAATAAGTTGGGTACATTGAATCTAGACCCAAAATTGGTAGGGTTAGCATTTTGGTGGGAAAGCCAAGTGGCCAAATAGGGTTTGGACCTGCTATAAAATGATGTAACTCATGGAGAGAGTCATCTTCTCTCTTCTCTATCTCATTTCATGCTTATACATGGTTCTCTTGGGGTTCTACTATCCATTGGTGCACTATCTTGGTGATTGCTTGCAATTCTATGTGTAGAATGATCTATATTTGCTCTCAAATTGTGTGTAGATGCTGATTTTTCTACATTGGTGAAATTGGTAGTGTATTTATCTTTCTAACCAAAGATCATTCAAGTAGATTGGATCTTAAGGATCTGAAATCTTTCACATGGTATCAGAGCTTGTGTTTCAAGTTATGAAGGAGAAAATCAGATCTATCAATGATTTGGTGAAAATATCAAGTCTAGAGCATGCTAGAGAGGATTCTACACCAAAATCGGATTTTTTGCTTTTGTAGATTGGATCTTTTGCAGATCAAAACACTAAATAGGTCAATATACTTGTTCAATTCCGTTTTTTGAATTCACATGCTGGATTTGGCTGATTTTTGGATCATTGGTTCAGCCTAAGTGGTGGCTTATAGATTGCATATCAAATTTTCAGCATTTGCATGTAGATTTGGAATAGTCAATTTTTTGTGATTTTGTCAAAACCCTAATTTTGATTGGATCTCTAGATAGTGCGGTTGTTGGACTTCATTTGAGTGTGTTTCAATCTTAGGAAGTGGCAAAAGTCATTAGATTGAGGATAGATCATAGGTTGATCAAGATTCCATGATTCTATGTGTTGATTTGCTTGGATAAGTGCTAGAAGAGAATTTGTGAGATAGTTTCAAATCTTGGTGATTTCTTTTGAAAGCATTTGTTGTTGTTCAAAGGAGTGCTTTGTGCATTGAAACAGGTTGAAAGAGAAGATCAGGTCATTGCTACATGGCAACCTCAATTGGAGTCATGTTGGAAGCCAATGACAGGCTTACCTCAAGTAACTATTCATTATGGAAAGTGAGGATGGAGTCACTTCTTGAGATGAATGATGTTTTGGATTTTGTGGTAGGTTTGGAGGAGAGACCAACAATTCAACAAGATCAATTGAGGTATGACAAGAGGGCCAAGAAGGCTCTACACATGATAAAGATGAATGTTACCAATGAACTTCTCAAGGAAGTTGGTAAGTGCACATCATCTTTGGAAGCTTGGAATTCATTGAAGAAGCTTCATGAATCCAAGTCTACTTCTAGAGTGTTGACTCTAAGAAGGCAAATCTTGTCTTGTTTGCAAAAGAATGAAGAATTTGAGAATAAAAACATTGAATGATGAGTTAGCTTGCATAGATGAAAGCATTAAGGAAGGAGAGCTTATTCAAGTGATTCTTAATGGCTTGTTGGATGCTCATGCTAACATTGTTCAAAGTATTGCTATTCAAAAGACTTTGCCAAGTTTGATGGATCTTCAAGAGATCTTGATCAATGAGGAATATAGGCTTGAAGCAAGAGGTGGATCTACATCGACACTTCAAGAGGATGCTATGTTCACAAAGGGCAAATTCAAGGGCAAAACCAAAATCAAGTGGTCTAAAGGGCAAGATCAAGTGGATGCTTCTTCAAGTGGCAAAAAGAAGGATAGATCAAAGCTCAAGTGCTTCTATTGTGTCATCAAAGGACACTTTGCAAGTGAATGCTACAAGAAGAAGAGAGATCAAGGAGACAAGCAAGGTAATCTTACTCTTGATGAGGATGGTTTGGATGTGCAAGATACAAATGATGATGCTTTTGTGATGTCTTCATGTATGCTTGCTAATGATGGAGATCTAGATCCTTGGTGGATTGATAGTGGAGCAAGTTCACACATGACCTTTCACAAAGAGTATTTCACTTCTTTGTTGGCATATGAAGATGACAAGAGGGTGATCTACATGGCCAATGATGGTGAGTGTGCAATCAAAGGGATTGGCACAATTCCTATTTCTCTCTCTACAAATAGGAATGTTCATTTGGAGGATGTCTTGTTTATTCCATCTATTACCAAGAATTTGCTTAGTGTGAGTCAAATGCTAAGTAAGGGCCTCAAGGTGGAGTTTGATGGAGATGCTTGTTTGATCAAAAGGAAGGATGTCTTGATTGGAAAAGGTAAAAGGCAAGGGAAGTTGTTCAAACTTGATGCTTGTGTTATTGCTAACCAAGTTGGATGTGCATCATTAATGTACTCACCTACTCATGGATTTCCAAGGTTTGATAGTTTCTTGTGGCAAGATGAAGATGGAGGCTCATTCATGGAGTATCATGGTGGATACAAGGCAACAAAGGACAAAGGAGGAGGAGACATGCAAGCAAAAGTTTATCACTCACATTTATTGTTTGTTTGCTGTATTTTTCTAGAGAGTTCAGAGTTGGAAGCATGGTGGAATCATTTCATTTACATTCTATTTGATTCTTCATGTTCTAGTCACATTTTTACATGTAAAATTGATGTAAGAAATAGTGAAGCATCCCAAGTGGACACTATTCTCTATATCAATTATGGTTGTTTCTACTTTAGGCATTACATGATCATTGAAAGGAGATCTATTCTTAGGAAGAAGATCATTCTTATGATGGATCAAAGTTCTATTGGCAAAAACTATGCTAGGAGCATTGGAAGCTAGGAAAGCGAGTTTTGAGGTACATCATTGGAACTCGAGATTTTGGCATATTGTATGAGGGATCATCACCTAATCTTTTTGGATTTTAAGATTCGGACTATGCTGGAGATGTAATGGATAGGAAATCCATTAGTTCTTATTGTATTTTCATAGGTGATGGAGCCATATCATGGATGTCAAAGAAACAAGCCACTATCTCATTGTCATCTAGTGAGGCCAAGTACAAAGCTCTTACACATTGCACACAGGAGATGGTATGGATCAAAAGGATGATCAAGAATCTTCACCTGCTGGATTTTTCAGAGAGTCCAATCATCTTTTGTGACAATCAATTAGCCCAAAGAATGGCATCCAATCCTATCTTTCATGCTAGGAGCAAGCATATTGAGATACAATATCATTTTGTGAGGGAGCGAGTCATTGCAAAGGAGGTGGAGCTTCAACATGTGTCTTCAGAGAACTTATGTTTCGTATGTAAAAAGCCTAGACATATGATGAAATTTTGTCCAGAAAGGAAGAAAGTGTCTGCTCACATGATTGAAATCCCAAGAGGCAATGGTAAGACTTTGGAAATTAACTGAACTGAGTGTGAGTGTGAATGTTCTTTTAGTACTACTTCTTTTTTGCCTAATGAACTTTTTCGTTTAATTGGCAGAGTTAAAGATCAAGAAGTGAGTATTTTATTGGATAGTGGTTCAACTTATAATTTTATTAATTCCCGTCTTATGTAGAAACTTAGCTTGGAAACTGAAGCCAACAATCATAGATATAAAGTTTATCTAGGTTCAGGAGCAGAGTTGGAGACTTGGAACGTGAAAGTCCCGAAGCTCCCAGTTTTGATGCAAGGACACACGAAATTAGTTAATTTTTATGTTTTAGACCTAGCTCGTACTGATTTAATCTTAGGTTATGAGTGGTTATTTAGTAAATCGCCTTCTCTGTTGATTGATTTTGAGAAGCATATTCTCACTTTCAAGGAGGGTGATAAGGTAGTTACATTATTTGGCAGTAATTTTGTACGTCCATTGGATCAGATTTCTACAGTTAATAAAACGGAGACATTGGATTATTCTGAGTATGAACTTTTTCAATATGTGCTATTCTAGTTGTGGATGTTCCTAAAATGAATCTAAATAGTTGTGAATTCTCAACAATTCTAAACTCAGTAAATTTAGATCATGAACAAGCAGTGAAAGAACAGATCATAAATGAATTTAGGGATGTTTTTCCATCTGAATTACCTCATGATTTACCACCATCTAGGTCAGTAGACCACAGGATTGAGTTAATTCCAAGAAGTCAACCTGTCTCTAGACAACTTTATAGGTCCTCTCAGAAAGAGGAGACAGAGCTTTAAAATGAAATAGAAAACTATCTAAGGATGGGACATATACAACCTAGTAAATCACCATGAAGCGCTAATGTTTTTCTTAAAGCGAAGAAAGATGGAGGTTTTCGGATGTGTGTGGATTACAAGGGGCTTAATAAAGTGACTATAAATAATAAATATCCATTACCCAGGCCGGATGACCTCGTAGATCGCTTAGGTGGAGCACGGTATTTCACCGAGATTGATCTTAGGACAGGGTACCATTAAATAAGAATTAAGTCGGAAGATGTCCAAAAGACATGATTTCGTTCTAGATTTGGTCTTTCTACCAACAGGGTTGGCTCAGTTGGTTAGCTTGACATCCAAAGTTTCTTTGGTCTCAGGTTTGAGCCTCCCCTTGGAAAACAAGAAGCATTATGAATTTCTAGTATTGCCATTTGGATTAACGAATGCTCCAGCAACGTTTCAGCAAATGATGAACGATTTATTTCGTCCATATTTGGGGAAGTTTGTGATTGTATTCTTAGATGACATTCTCGTTTAAAGTAAATCCTTGGTGGAACATGTAGAACACTTAAAAATCGTCTTGATGAAACTCCGGCGGGAGTTACTCTACGCTAAAGAGTCCAAGTGTGAATTATTTAAGCAAGAGTTGCTTTATCTCGGTCATAAGATCACAATAAATGAGATCAATTCAGCAGCGTTTTGATTTTGAATTTCCACACTCTATAGCTTCCGCCATCAAGAATGATTGCTATTCTTGTCTGGATCGTTGTAGCCATATTATGTTGTCTAGAAAATTACTGTTCAGATATCAGTATTGATAATCTCATAGCTCTGATACCATGTCACGAACGGATTGGTTTCGTGAACATATTCTTTTCGTTTGATTTTCTTATGCAAAAGCTTTCAAGATCCTAGGCATGCGACTATAGATCACATAACATAAATCATTCTAGCAATTAAGACAACAAAAACAATGAGATGGAGAAGAGAGTAGTTTTTGAGTTTTGAATGAGATGATCAATGTCTCGCTCGTTGGCAGCCTGACACTCAGCTCAGTCGTTGTGTTCTGCTCGTTGGCAGACTTTCATGCATAATTGTTTTCGTTTCTCTATCTTTTTCTTTTCTAATTTTTTTCTACTCTATTGCTCACTCATTCGTTGATCCAAAAATGTATTTATATATCTCCACTGTGTGGACTTTACAAGATAGCTAAACAGAGAATTCTAAGAGTAGTTAACGCTAATCAACTAGTTAATTATTCTCTGTTATTGCTAACTGTTTCAACTGAGGGTGAAGTACAAGTCACCACGCCCGTTGAGCTGCCAACTAGCAGCACGAAATATTTTCCTTCGTTTTCTTTTCATTTCATGTCGTGTCGTGTCGTGTCTTTTGGTTTTCGAGGTATGTTTGACTTTCGTGAATCTTTCGCCCTTCGACCTTCGCTTTCTTTCATGTTTAGAGTTTTCAAGGTATGTTTGACTTTCGTAAATTGTTCGCCTTTCGACCTTCACTTCATAGGAGTTCACAATTTTTGACAATAAGTGAGAGGGATTTGGCACCCTGCATGTATAAGTCCAACCCGATGATCACATAGTTATTTGATTAGTTAGAAGTTAATAAACTTTAAGCCTTTTTGCAGGACTTTTAATGTCACAAGGCCTAATAGTCAAGTTAGTGAATAAAAAGGGTTCTCTCCAATTTTTGAATTTCAAATAATGAGGGAGGTGGAAATTGGCCAATAGGTTTGAGGCCAAAACCCTAAAATCCGCTATATATAGTGGTGGATTCGAGTTATTTTGTACTTTCTCTCTTCATTTCAAAACGAGCAGGTTGAGCCTCTTATGGAATGTCCTTGATCTTCTTCTCTCCTCCTCCATCTCTCATGTTTTCTTTGGATTTGCTAATTGTTGGATTTGATGTTTGTTGGAGTTTATCATTGTTATACTTTGTGTGTGTGTGTGTGTGTGTGTGTGTGTGTGTGTGTGTGTGTGTGTGTGTGTGAGAGAGAGAGAGAGAGAGAGAGAGAGAGAGAGAGAGAGAGAGAGAGAGAGAGAGAGAGATGAGTAAGCTCTATCATTTCTTGAGTAGTGTTAGTGGATGTAGTGTTAATGGATCGTAGTGTTAATGCTTAGTGTTAGAGGTGGATCATATGCATGTGCTTGATTATGAACTATGCTATCGCTCTCATGGGAACGAATCTTTGTGTGACAACTTCATCTCCTTGATGCTTGTGTGCTTGGATCTAGGGTTGAAGATGAATAGGAAATACCCACTACAATTTTGACACTGTTAACAAGGAGCTACGCCAATTTCTCATTTTTCAGCATGTTTATGATCCATGCTTGGATGTTAGCTTGCATTTAGGCATCTTGTTTTGGCATAATAGGGTTAATTTGGGAGAGATTTTGCTTGATTTGTGTGGATTTTTTTAACTTGAAATATGTTTTGATTGTTGAGCAGGGGAATCCATATAGATAACCATTCCTAAGATCCATTTGGATTTGAATAAATAAGAGAAATCAATAAAAAGTGTTCAATTTTGCCATTTTGGTGACAAAAGAGACAAAATCTTCATTAGACACTGATAACTTTCTGTTCCTTTGCAACCAAACTTCGCCAACTTGCAGATGGTACCGCCATGATGCAATGAAGCTACAGTTTGAAGGGCAAAAGTTACTTCCCAACCGATTTTCAGAAACTGAACAAAAACCACCAAAAAAATCCCTAAAAACCAAAAACTACAAAAAACCAATCTTCACCTGGTCTACTATACCTAGATCTATCTATAGCTAGGTCAGCGAAAGTTAATTCCAAACAACCAAAATTTAATTGAAATCAAGTGATAAAGTTTTTTCCTGATATGATCATAGATAGGAGTTAATTGAAAAATCTAGACCCAGCTCATTGTTCTTCTGAAGTGATTTGGAAGAATGATCGATTCAATTAATGAGCCTGTTATTCTGAGTCTAGTCAAGCCTTGAAAACCTCTATTCTAGTCAATAAAGCATTACTATGGCATCATCGCTTCGGACGCGTGAATCATGCATCTATTTTGAACATGTCCAGACAATCCATGGTCCTTGATCTTGACTATCCTTCTGGTAAGGCCGATCTCCCTGTGTGTCATAGCTGCATCTTTGGAAAGCAAGCTAGGATTCTTTTTAGATCAAATCATATGCATGCAGCAAAAGGTCTGTTAGAGGTTGTTCATACAGATATATGTGGACCTATGCAAACTCCTTCATTTCTAGATGAAAAGTACTTCATTACCTTTATTGATGAATTTTCCAAAAAAATAGTTGTCTATTTCATTAAATAGAAATCAGAGGCTTTCATCAAATTCAGACAATTCAAAGAGCATGCTGAGAATCAAACTGGCAAACGAATCAAAGCGCTAAGGTCCTATAACAAGGGAGAATACATCTTCAACGAATTCAAGGAATACTGTCTTAACAACGACATTGAGCAACAATATATCACCTCCTATTCGCCTCAGTCAAATGGTCTTGCTGAGAGAAAGAACAGAACCTTAGTCGAATTGGCAAAGTGCATGTTATCACATGCGACACTTCCGAAGTCCTTCTGGGCTGAAGCTGTTTCAACATCACCTATATTCAAAACAGATGTCCTACTAAAGGCCTCTCAAACAAAACACCATTCGAAGTTTGGACAAGTACCAAACCTTCTTTATCAAACTTACGAGTTTTTGGATATACTTCTTTTGCATAGATACCTCGTGATCTCATGAAGAAGCTCGACTTCCAAAGTATCAAATGGGTTTTCATCAGCTACACTACTTTAGATCAAGCCTACAAGTTGTTCGATCCCATCGAGCTGAAGATATTCACTAGCCGGGATGTCATCTTCATCGAAGATCAGTTTCAAGACCTCAAAGGAAAGGGCAGTCCCCATGTAGCTGACCTGTCAAATTCTCCTGATGCACTGAACTTTCCAGTTCCGTAGGCGAGTATTCCTATTGAAGGTCCAAGCTTTTCTACTTTCGACAAACAACGAATCAACAACAAATCAAAAGATGATGATGTAGTTCATCAACTACAGTATGATCAAAACGATCAACTTCCTCTATTACCCAGAAGATCTTCAAGAACCAGCAGACCACCTAAGGGTATATCAATAAGTCTGCAACCTATCTTGCTCAAGAACCGACGTCTGTCCAAGAGGCACTTGTCATCCTGATTCCGATCTTTGGATAAAAGCTATGGATAAAGAGTATTCATCTCTTATCAAGAACCAAACATGGACGATTGTCGAATTACCTACTAGCAGAAATGTAGTTGATTGCAAATGGATTTTCAAAGTCAAGTACGATGTAGATGAAAGCATCAATAGGAGAAAGACATGACTTGTCGCCAGAGGATTTTCTCAGGTATACAACGTCGATTACACTGAGATCTTTAGTCCCGTAGTCAAGCATTCTTCTATTTGACTTTTGCATCATTTGCCGCTGTAGTAGATTTGGAAATACATCAAATGGATGTACAGACAACATATCAATGGAGTTGTCGAAGAAGACATTTACATGGTGCAACCCGAAGGTTATATTATCGAGGGTAAACACAATCATGTGTGTAAACTCCATAAGGCACTTTATGGCTTGAAGCAATCTGCTCAAGCATGGTTTCAAAGGATCAATGCTTTCCTTATTGATCGCGGCTACATGTCTAGCTCTTCATATTCAAACGCTTATTTCAAAGCAGTGCAGCAGTCTTTTATCATTATCACATTATACATGGATGATACATTGCTTTTCAGCAACAGTACCGATCTGATAAAAGAGGAGAAGACAATGCTATCTTCCGAATTCAGCATGACCGATCTGGGCAAAGCTCATTTCTACTTGGTATACAAATCCACAGAGACAGAAAACAAAAGTTGATCTACATTACACAACGGAGATACATCTACAACATTTTAACTAGATATAATCTGATCAATTGCAAGTTAGCTCTCTCACCAATGGATCCAGGACTCAAATTGTCAAAGGACTAGTGTCCCCAAACAATTCAAGAGAAGTAGCAAATGCGTGAGTATCCTTACCATTCTATTATAGGATCTCTTATGTACGCCATGATCTGTACCAGGCCAGACATAGCTTTTGCAGTCAACTCTCTCAGTTAGTTTATGATTGATCCTGGTATAACACATTGGAAGGCTCTCATCAGAGTCATGAGATATCTTCGAGCTACTATGGACTTTTGCGTTTGTTATGGAACAGTCGGCAACGACAAACTCAATTTCCTCAGTGGTTACACATATGCGAGTTGGGCAAGAGATGTAGACACTCGTAAATCTACTTCTAGATTTACATTCTTCCTTAACAATGGTCCAATTTCTTGGAACAATCGCAAGCAATCTTCGATAGCTCTATCTTCCATTAAATCAGAGTATATCACAACCTCTCAAGCTACAAAGGAAGCAATTTGGTTGAGGAACTTGCTCTCAGATATCGGTCTGAATCAATATGCTCCGACAAAATTATTTTGTGATAATCAAAGTGCCATCGCTTTATCAACCAATGTTAGATTTCATTCCAGGAGTAAGCATATTGAATTGAAGTATCATTTCGTCAGAAGCAAAGTTCTCAACGAAGAGGTCAAATTGTAGTACTGTAGAACGCAAGATATGACAGCTGATATTTTTACCAAAGCATTAAGTTTGGAATCACACAAAAGATTTTGTGTAGAACTAAGTTTGAAGGCCAAGGCATTCAAGAATTCAAATTAAGGGAGAGTATTGGATTATTATCCTTCTTATTGATCGAATAATTGGTTATAATCTTCATCCATTGTTTATCCAGTTCTGCGGATTTTCTTGTGTCTTTACACAGTCTGCAGTTTTACAAGTGTTTTTAGACAGTCTGCAGAATTACACGGAGTGTTACCACAATGTCGCATTTTTTGCCTGTCAAGAATCTTGTGGAAAAATGCAGTCTCCTTTTTCGCATTTTTCGCGTGTCATGATTTGCGAGCAAATATGTAGAGTCGCATTTTTTGCTTTTGCCAAAGTGTCTCAAATGTTAAGGAAATGACTCTGGAAATGTGTGGGGCAACCCCAAATTAGTCTTTAAGGCATTGTCGGGTTTTTCGCAAAATCTCGACACTGTCATTTTTGCAACAGTGTCGCATGTGGCTGTTTTAGTTCATTTATGCAGAAATGATAGTTTGGTTCATTTATGCAGACAGACGCTTTACGGCCAATTCCCACCGCTTATCAGCAATCAGTGACAAGGAACCGGATGGATGCCAACGGAGATCAACCTACTCGCAATCGTCGTTTATGACCTAATTTCTTAGTATAAATAGCTGTTCATATTCATACAGTTTTAAGATTATCAGAAGCATTTGAATATTTAGCTCTCTCTCTCTCTCTCTCTCTCTCTCTCTCTCTCTCTCTCTCTCTCTCTCTCTCTCTCTCTCTCTCTCTCTCTCTCTCTCTCTCTCTCTCTCTCTCTCTCTCTCTCTCTCTCTCTCTCTCTCTCTCTCTCTCTCTCTCTCTCTCTCTCTCTCTCTCTCTCTCTCTCTCTCTCTCTCTCTCTCTCTCAAGCTTGCGAGCTTGAACACTTTGAGCATTCTAGCTCACTTCCTAGAGTTGTTTAGAGATTGCTATTGTGCCACTGCTTATCAACATTGCGCTTAATTCTAACTTTCTTTTAGCTGCTCAGAAATTGCTTAGAGTACGCGGTTTCGATCTGCAACTTATTGTACTCATTTACTTCTGTTACATTTTCATATTGAATCAATACTATCCTTTATTGCGTTCAGCTTCGTCTCAGAATGTATGCGTTTCCGTATTTTCTTCGCGACTAATTATTTGTCTTGTGATTCGTGACGAATCACTTGTTTGATAATTTAATGCTTTATTAGTTGGATACATAATCACTATAGTACGGTGATTTCAAAGTTAGTTACTATAAGATCAAACATGATTTCTATCACTATTGTTTTGTTTGAAATTGATAGGCGTAGTCATACATTGTGAAAGAGGAAGATAGTTTATTCCGCCATGCACGAAAGGTTTTCTTTCTAGACACTCGAATTATTTTCATTCGTTTCTTTTTGAGTTCGACATATCTCCACAACACCTCTTTCCGACAAATTAGATAGGTCGAAAGACCAAGGCACTATGCACAAATGAAGGGGGAGAGTTCATCTCCGATTCTATGAACCTTTTCTAAGTGATAATGAGATTCAGAGGCAATATTCTTTGAGCTATGCTCCTCAACATGAATGAGTGACCAAAAGAAAGAACAGAACTCAGGTCTAGTTTGCACAATCCATACTTCTCCCAAGAGTTGCATAATAATCCACATCATTTTTTTCCAATGTCATAGAAAACACATCCATCTTGAGAGCTCTTATGTTTCGCTTCAACTCCATCTTTCTTTTTCTCCATTGGTCTTGCATTAGAATCTCCATATCCAACAACTTCTATCTTGTAGTCCATTGTTAGAAGCCACATTTTGAGGACTAAGATTGGTGGTCCTCCATGCCTCTGATTGGCTATTATGATATATATAGCACTTCTACAAGATGAGTGATGCTAGAATCGAAGTAATCATATCTATCTTGGTGAGCGATGATATGCAGATACAAATGCAAGTTCAATGGGGGTGGTAGCATCACTAGAAAAAATATGTAAGGAGCTTGATTACAAATGGTAAGCAACAAGTGTCTAAATATCATGAGCATTTGATGAATTGATAGGGTGGGAGATTGCATAACTTGATTAGTAGCTTGATTTGACAAGTTAACAATAATAAAGACATTTATATATGCTCATGCCTAGTTTGGGTGCCACAAGGGGTATGATCCCCCAGAGTCTCCTCCTCCTCCTCCTCCCCAAATCATCACTTATTTGCCTTGATATGTCACTTCTTTCAAATTGGCCATGCCAAATTGTACATATAGTACTGCCCAAGTGACTACCCTCCTCCATTTTAAGCTTGTCATTCATAAACTGATTATTACATGAATAAGTAAAAAAATTACATTCATTGTTGGAAAATCTTAAAGTTGTTAGATCTTGTCAATTACTTTGTGTAAGGCTACTTCAAAGAAATTCCTTACTTTAAAGGTAAGTCACTCAATAACATGATTGGTTTTAGTCAATGGGTAGATTAGCTATTAGCACAAAAAACACCAATATAGTTGATACTAGATTCACAAGAATATATCAACACATATTTATTTTTTTGTGAATTGATCCTAAGCATAAAAGGACATATCCTTGTTCTTTTTTGTTCAAACACATTTGGTGTTTCTTTCTCTTGTTAATTGATCCTAAGGACAAAAGGACATCTTGTTTTTTGCTTCCATTCAACACATTTGACTAAACAAGGAGTGCATAACAACAATACAATAACACATTTCCGCAATTGAGTTGATATATTATCCTTTTTGTGAGGTACAAAGGATTCCACATCTCTATTTTAATGACAAAACTCCATTCATGACATTCTTAAATCTTATATAGATCACAACAACAAATTTTTTAAAGGCACATGATTTGTGCGTTGCACTTTGTTGGTTGAGAATAATAAGCTTTAGAGCTCTTGTAAATTTTGGGAAATGCACTATCTACCTTTACAATTTCACGTGTGAATTTGTCCTCATCTAATGGTAATATACATTTTCCCTTCTCCAATAGACAATAGGCCAACGATCTAGGTGCAATTCATGCTCTCTTTGAATACAAGAAGGTACACAAATGGACTATTAGGTGGACATCAACATGATCACAACCACCCGTGGGACCTAATCACCGATGAAAACCCTCCTTGAGTTCTTGTAAGAAACCTTGAATCAAATAAAATTAGGACGCTCTTATGTGAAGCAAGCACACCTCAACATCCCAAGGCAAGCTAAGGCAGTACTCATTTGGAGCAATAACATCCATATGATCCATTGAAACAACGTTGTAAACATTGAGATTAGCTTTAAGTAGAAGTTTTTTGTGTGTGTCTAAGTGGAACTTGGTCACCAAGCATAATCATACAAACTACGCTCACCCCCTAATTCTGTTTTTTTGGTGTGAAAATGGAAGTTGGTAGGGGGAGGTACAGGTAACGAAGATACACTAGGTACTGAAACTGAATATGGAACTGAAAGTGAAGCTTAAACTGGAGTGAGATTGTTTACTAAGCATAACCATGCTCCTAAAGCACCTCCTAACAACTTACTATGCAGCATGAGGAACAAATAGACCCAAAAAAAAATTTAGGGGTATTTTCACATGGAAAGGGCCCCATTAAGTGGATTTAAAAAACACACTTCCCCCCACATTGAAAAAACGATTTTTCCTATGAGACAACCTATTTTTTGGAAGCAAAGAATAAATTTTTGCATGAATTTGAATTAGGTAAAAAATGTGAGGATTTTATTGAATGTGAGAGGAAGGACCCATCATTGGCCGGAGGCCTAGCAAGGAAGCATTTTTTACCTCCCCAATGGTGGCATCTTTCAATCTCACCTAGGATTAAGTCTCACTCCATGTGAAATGGGAAAAGGCCACCTAAAGTGGTCTCCATTTAGGGGTAAGTCACACTCCATGTGAAACGGGAAAATGGCAATAAAAAGCAGCCTCCACTAATGAGAGTGCATTATTTTGGGGACACTTTCCACTTAATGCTTTTTCATGTGAAGCCACCCTAAAACAGAAAAAACAAAATCGCTACTACGCACTGCCATTGGTTGGGATTTGTTAGTTTTTATCCGAAACACTGCTAGACATATCAGGCTCACCTGGTTTGTGGGCTAAACTGGGTCCACCTGGTTCAATGACACCGAAGCATCCGCCCATTGATTAGATTTTCAGGCACACTCAGACACTCTTGTGATAGGAGGCCACAAAATGTGGGGGGATAGTGTGGGTCATGGGGTCATGTATGATTGCAATTTTGTGGTGTGGAGCTTCTGCCACGTGGCAGCATCGGCACCGTTCAACTTTGAATTATCCCGTAGCCAGATATGCTCCATTTCCTTTTTATTCTCGCGTCAGCAGCCCTCAAAACGAGCCTCAATTTCAGCTTATTGTTCAGTTTTTTGTCTCTTAGAAGGAGAGCAGAATTTTCCAGTCCGCACGGTTAGATCCCAGCCACGTGTAGATACACCACCTGGCCACTATCGAGCTGGCAAACGTGGCAGGATCTGAACAAGCCTAGGAAAATCCATCTGTGGCGCGCTTTAAAATCTACCGTCCCTTTAAGAGACGAAAACTAGACCGAGACCCGAGCCGGCCATCACAAGATTCGCCCACAAACGTTCAGATCTCGCCACGACTCCCAGCCAAAAAAATCTACGTGGCTACGTGACACGTGGCTGGTATCCAACGACGCGGGATGAGAATTGACCGTGCTCTTAAACCTCTTCTCTTTTGCACCCCCTCCTCTTCTTCTTCTTCTTCTTCTTCCTCCCTCCTCTTCGTTTATTTTTGGGTGTGGTTTTGTTGGAGGTGGGAGCGTTCAGCTATGGCGGCCACGCTGCTCAGCGCTCTGCTGGTGGAGATCCTCATCCCCGTGGCAGCTCTAATTGGGATGGTTTTTGCTCTGATACAGTGGTTTCTGGTGTCTCGTGTCTCTGTGGGAGGCGGCCAAGCCAGTATCAACAACGGATATGATCAATCTTTGCTTGATGATGAGGAAGGATACGATGACGCCGAGGCTGTGGCTCTGTGTGCTGAGATCCAGAATGCTATCTCAGAAGGTATGCTCAGCCTAGTCGTGGATTCCGCTTGTGCTCATTCGTACATGAAAAACTGGTAACATAGTTTACACTTCGAGACCTGAGCCGAGTTTAAGCTCATCTGACAATATTATTTCTTTCATAAGATCTTTCGTTTCTTAGTTTTTGCATTTCGTTGCTGCTAAGTAGCTGGCTCGTTGCCAATTTTCTTGCATTTTTGGTTTTTACGTATGTAGCGATTCACTTATGAAAGAATTTTTTTCCATTGCATCTGTTCTTTTTAATATGAAATGATGTGAGCCGTTTACCTTGAAGTCTCGAGCTCTACTTCACTGGTGCTCATTGGACAGGGAATACAAGCGAAGTTAATATATGTTAAACCTTAATACGAGTGTAAGCTTGTCTGATATTTTTTGAGACAGTCTCTCTTTGTTTTGCCATTTCTATAATGCTATGTAGCTAGTTATTTAGTATCTTGATCATTTCTCGCATCTTGTTTTTGCATATCATTTTTATTGAATTTTTGTCTGACTATATTATCATTTTGATACCCTTTTAATATGATAGATCCAGTGTTTGATAGTCCTCCGTTAAGTGACATGCTAGTTAAGAGCTCACGTGAGGCACAGAGTGAGATTCCACTAAAGCTACAAAATGACATACACCAAACAATCAGGTTTATTTTTTAAAACCTAGCAGCAATTTTTATAATTTGGCTGTGTAGATAAAGCCCGATCATCAGGCATAATCAGATTCCAAACGTTGAGGCTAGGGACGTAGGCTCCTAGTACTGACGTCATGCCATTACCTTCCTCGTGCTCGCCAAAAAAGTGGTTATTTGAAAAAAAAGCAAGAATCGCTCTTACGCCATGGAACTCACTCAAACACAGAGAGTTTCACATTACGTATTAGCAATTCTGGTTTTTTGGCTGTGTATATTAAGCCTAGTTACCAAGCGTAATTAGGTTTTAAACGATGCTGACTAAGCACGAGGAGTCTACATACATATCCGTGACCTCCTGGTGCTAACAATACACCGTAACCTTCGCCGAGCTCTGGAAAACAAAATTCAGAACTGCTACCATGCTGTGGAATCGGCTTAATTCAGCAAATTCCACATTACATTTCCTGGCTTGCAATGCGTAAGTTTTCAAGTTTGGTATTTACAGGGCATGTTTTTGACAATCTTGGCTTAGCTTGCCCACTGACACCAAAGTGTTTTCTTTATTTCGTGTTTTTTAACTGGCCTTCCAAGGGGGTTGCTCTAATAACGTTCCCACATAGTGTGAGCTAACAGCTCCACGTTTCTAGTTTCAGCTGGCACTAAGAAATTAGGCCAGTTTTGGGAAGAAGATAACTGTACTGAAGTTACAATGTTAGTGTTTATTGAGCCCTTCAGCTCCACTCCCATCTTGGACTCACCTGTGGCCTCTCAGACCAGTTGCGTTCTGACACATGGCATTACCATGCATTGTATTTGCAAACTACAAAACCTCCAACAACTGATCCCTTATTCGAAATTTTATTTTATGCATATATCTGAAGTTATTCAAACCTGCCCAAGACTTCAAATGGCGCGTGTGAAGGGATCTCGCACCTGTGCGTCCTGGGAGCAAATTGGTCCCTAATCCCTGCGGTTGACGTCATTGCATACTGTACGGATTGTCCTTTGATGTACTGTACCCTTGGTGCTTGCGTAGATCTGTGGGCCCATGGTGAGCTGCCATTGGCCTGGGCCCAAACCCATGACACGCCACCAACGCCTCAGCTCCCTTCAACTGTGTCGACTGCTCTTATTTTACACTTTGCATTCACCTGCCTGTTCGTTCTCCATATTAACGAGCCTGCGACTGTTGAAAAAATTCATCAGATTTCCTCTGGGCCTTTGCAGCTACACCTTATCCAGGAGGTAATGGGGCAGCAACCCCTTCAATTTAGTAGTCACTAAAGGCACTAATGACAGGTGAGGCAGCAATTACTGTTAGCATGAACTGATTTCCATGAAAATGGCACTGACCTAATGGCACAGACAGTAAGTGGGTTCCGTCCTTACTGTACTGAAGTGTACCTTTTGATACTTTCCAGCTTGCTTGCTCTGAGCTGAACTTGGAATTATTTTTGAAACTTTTGCAAACACGATGTTCAGAAAATCTGATTGTGTACTTCTGTTTTTGCTGGAAGGACACTGCTCTATTTGCATCAAACCAGTTGGTTTTATTAGATCAAAGAAGTCAATGTACTGCACTTAACATTGTATCTGATCAACACCCTTTCTATGGAGCTGAATTCAACATCTTGTCCAAAGAGCTGTAAAGCGAGCCAGGCAAGAGCTGGTAACTTTGCCAGGTTTTCTGAGTAAAAGTTATACAAATATAACATGTTATTATAAATGATGTATAGAGAAAATTATGGAGGATTAGGAGATGCTTCTTATATTCTGCTTTGTTCACCTTATTCCATGACACATGATTTAGTATGCATCAAAACGGGTAGATTTATGTCTGAAAGTTCTTCACGATATTATTGTGGATGACTCTTTGACCTCTAAATCTCTGATATTATAATTTTGATTTTGAAATTAAATGTTGTGGCAATTGTATCATCGATCGAGAGTACCCTGGCTAAATTGATCAAGTAGCAAATGAAGGATGATTGTTACGTCCCTGTTTTTGTATCATAGTAGCTAGAATTGTGTGTTCTTGTAGGTCAATGTGCACCTGAGTTCATAGTTTTCTGTCAATTTGAATTGCTGTTTCCACCGAATGAATCATGATTTTTTAATGAATTGCTTGGTTCCAATTCAAATTGGAAAGAATTACGGTCCTTTGATCCTTTGATTGTGCTAATCAGGAAAGGTTCTTTGATTTCGCTTTCAAATGTTCATCTAGTGTGTCGTGTGATGGATGTTTGATGATGGATCTTTTATAGATCATAAATTGGAACATGGAAATTAGAATGAGAAAGTTGAATTGTGTTTATTCAACATTGTCATGTGCAGTTGTGATTCTGTGAACACTAATTTGTTTCAGGCTTCAGCTTTCTACAAGCAACTGTGAACGTTTTAGATGTATTTATTTGTTAGCAATTTAATCTTTTGAAGATTTTAGAAACATTGTGGATTATACATAATACATTAGATAATTTTCTGCATTATGTATCAAAGAATTTGCAAATGTTTCTGTTGCCAATTCTCTCTAAATTAATTGGGATGGACCCGATTCTGAACCAGGATGTATGCTGATTCATCTGATTCTGAACCGAATGGAAAGACTAGTTTGAATCAGTTCTGAATTTCTATAAGACTTTAAATAATTGTAAAGCAAGACTATTCAAAAAACTGAAAAACTGTGTATTAGTCTTTGTCAAAAGGTTCAAATTCCCCCCCCAAAAAATGAAGCTTCTTGATTCTAGTCACGAATCATTTTACGATGTTTCAAATTACAGCTCATTGGAACTAGAATCGAACTTTAGACCTCAAGGTGAGGAAAGGACCTGTTGACCAGTGGGCCACTAATTTGTGGAGATTATTGGAGATACTTGATTGATTTCCGCATAAAGTTTGCTAAACTTGAAGCAACCAAGGTCTGCTGATTGTTTCTGTTTAAGCATTCCATGAAATGAGGTTTAGAAGGACATGGTAAATATAAGCATCTACCTGAAGGCTGAAACCAAGCAAATGCTATCATTCTGCTAGAAGAAAACTACTTAAATTATTGATGTCTATTTGCACAGACGTATTTTGGCCCTTTTTTAATTTTTACCTTCCAACTTTTTCTTATATACCATAAACAATGTACTCACTGCATAAATTTGGAAATGATTTATTTTTGCAGGGGCAGAGTCATTTCTGATAACAGAATACCAATATCTAGGAATTTTCATGGCGGTATTTTCAGTTTTCATATTTTTATTCCTGGGGTCTGTTGGTGGGTTCAGTACAAAGTGGGTGTCTTGCAAAGCAAATCCTTCTGAATTGTGTGCTCCCCCTTTAGCCAATGCATTGTTCAGCACAGTAGCTTTCATTTTGGGCGCCCTTACATCTACTTTATCGGGTTATCTTGGAATGAAAATTGCAACCTATGCAAATGCAAGAACAACTTTGGAAGCTCGCAAAGGAGTAGGTGAAGCGTTTATTGTTGCTTTTCGTGCTGGATCTGTCATGGGATTCCTACTGGCAGCCAATGGCCTAATCGTCCTCTTCATAGCCATTGTCCTTTTCAAGCTTTACTATGGTAATGACTGGACAGGTCTTTATGAATCTATTGCCGGCTATGGTTTGGGTGGTTCTTCTGTCGCTCTATTCGGTCGTGTCGGTGGGGGGATCTACACAAAGGCTGCAGATGTGGGTGCTGATCTTGTTGGTAAAGTGGAACGAAACATTCCAGAAGACGATCCTCGAAATCCTGCGGTACTGAAGTACATTACTGTATCTGTGAATGGCTGTTCATAGTGGTTAGTTATGTATGAACCTGAAATTCTCATAATCTAAGGTATGCCCTTCTTTGTAGGTTATTGCTGACAATGTGGGTGACAATGTGGGGGACATTGCCGGCATGGGAGCAGATCTTTTTGGCTCATTTGCCGAGTCGTCTTGTGCAGCTTTGGTTGTTTCGTCTATATCATCCTTCGGTGCAGACCGAGATTTCGTGGCCATGAGCTTTCCCCTTTTAATCAGCTCTGCAGGCATTGTTGTCTGTCTGATAACGACCATCTTTGCAACTGACCTCTTTGTAATCAAGTCTGTCAAGGAAATTGAACCATCGCTGAAGCGGCAGCTTGTCATTTCGACTGTCTTGATGACCCTTGCTATTGCAGCTGTGTGCTACCTTGCTTTGCCCAGTACCTTTACCATCAATGTAGTTGGGCACCAACCCAAAGTTGTGAAGAATTGGTATGCGAATTGACTCAACTTTTTTTTCCAAGTTTGAATCATTCTATAACAACATGATTGAAATTTTTTTTTCGAAAACAATCATGGGAAAAACCAATTTTCTTTGTCAAAGAAGAATTTGTAAAATTTGGATTTGTACCACAAATCAAATTGGTTTTAAGGGTTTTAAATCGAAATTCATTGTTAGTATGTTTGGGATCATGCCTATCCCAGTCACTGTTATGAGATACGTGCTTGATAAAGAGCTTATGTTCTTGTAGGAAATTATTCTTTTGTGTCGGTTCTGGACTTTGGGCCGGCCTTATTATTGGGTACACAACAGAGTACTTCACCAGCAATGCTTACCAGTGAGTTCAGATGTCGTTCATTCTCAGATGAGGCTTCAAGTTTCTTTCCAAACGTAGCCTAAAATACGTATTGAACATGTTCCTTTTGAGATGTATGCAGGCCTGTGCGGGATGTGGCCGACTCATGCAGAACTGGAGCTGCTACCAATGTGATTTTTGGGCTTGCATTAGGATACAAATCTGTCATCATTCCAGTTCTAGCCATAGCAGTAGCCATTTTCTTGAGTTTCAGCTTGGCTGCAATGTATGGAATAGCTGTGGCTGCTCTTGGGATGCTGAGTACTCTTGCTACTGGCCTTGCTATTGATGCTTATGGACCAATTAGCGACAATGCTGGAGGTATTGCTGAGATGGCCGGTATGCCCCACAAAGTTCGTGAGAGGACAGATGCTCTTGATGCCGCTGGAAACACGACTGCTGCAATTGGGAAGGTGAAAAAACAAATAGTAAATGGCAGGATTGGACTTAACGTTTTCGATCTACCCCCTCAGGCCTCAATACTTAATTCATTTATTCATTTCTGCTATTGTACAGGGATTTGCGATTGGGTCAGCTGCTCTTGTGTCGCTTGCACTGTTTGGTGCTTTTGTCAGCAGAGCAGGCATTGCAGTTGTCGACGTAATTCAGCCCAAGGAGTTTGTGGGTCTGATAGTTGGAGCTATGTTGCCCTATTGGTTTTCGGCAATGACAATGAAGAGTGTGGGAAAAGCTGCTCTGGCAATGGTTGAGGAGGTGAGGCGACAGTTCAATACTATTCCAGGTCTGATGGAAGGTACTGTGAAACCTGACTATAAGCGGTGTGTAAAAATTTCAACTGATGCATCACTCAGGGAGATGATTCCTCCTGGTGCACTTGTGATGCTTACGCCCCTTATAGTTGGCACTTTGTTTGGGTCGTCAACGCTAGCTGGATTATTGGCCGGCGCATTGGTTTCTGGAGTACAGGTACGGGGAATCTCTTGCCAGAGAGCTGTTTCTTTTATTGCAGCCATAATTGCGTCAAATATTGTGCTCAGTGTCTTTCACAGTAACAACAAATCATGATATTCAGTCTTGAATAGAATTTTTACAAAGCTTTCTTTTTTGCATTTTTTTTGTGTTTGCATTTATGAAATAGATTTAAAGATTTTTCGAATTGCTTTGCAGTAGGATCATTGAATTGTTAAAAAAGATCTGAAGTGGTTTGAATCAAATCCGATTCAATCAGCTTGATTTGAATTGACTTGTGACTATGGTTTCTTTTCATGGAGGTCCTACGGCATTTCTGTATTCATTTTCGTTGATAAACTTGATTTTGGTTACAGATTGCAATCTCTGCCTCCAACACAGGTGGTGCTTGGGATAATGCAAAAAAGTATATCGAGGTATGTTTTTATTCATATTTGCATAGTGTTTTAAGACCAGACTTTAGGGATGGATCCTCTTTTTTCCTGAATTCTAATTGCTTTAAATATTATTTTACAGGCAGGTGCATCGGATCATGCTCGCAGCCTTGGTCCAAAGGGTTCTGATGCACATAAGGCTGCTGTGATCGGGGATACAGTTGGAGATCCTCTAAAGGATACGTCTGGACCGTCATTGAACATTTTGATCAAGTTGATGGCAGTTGAATCTTTGGTCTTTGCTCCATTTTTTGCTGCACACGGTGGCATTTTTTTTAAATGGTTGAATATCTAGTCTAACACAAGGGGCTGGCTGCACTTGAGAAAATTTTGCCTGCATTCACATTAGAGGACCTTACACCCTTTTCTCTCCACATCTGATAAAAGCTAGAATGAAAGAAAGGCAGCAGCTTAGTCTTTGTCTATTTATGTGATGCATTGTCAATTCTTATAATATGTTTTTGTAGTCTAGAAATATCTATATTTGTGATGACCTTCTTTGGAGGGTTGTTACTTGGTATAAGATTGGACTGGAATATTTCAGTTAGTTTGTGGTACCTTCTGGTTAGCGTTTGCCAAAGCTAACTAGGACGAGCATGAGGATGCTCTTGCAAAAAAAAAGCATTTCATCCTATGTATTTGATTGTTACTACAAAGATCTTTTCTAGTTAATGCTTGAAGTGATCAAGGATAAAAGCATCTGTGAAGCTGTCAAATTTTGTTCCATTTTTCATAGAAGTATTGCTTTACTAAGTGCCTTCAACGTGCCAAATATAAGTAGGAATGTTTTCAGACATGCTTAAAATTATAAGGCTTTATTTTCTGAAGTATTGCATATCTCTAAAATTTTTGGCCACTTGCATATTTATTGCACAATTGAAGTCATGTTAGCAAAGATCATTCCTGTTTTTTACATTTGACATTTATGATTGAACTCAAATGCAATTTTGATACGAGATTTACAGTAAAGTTTATGCACATTATGTCATTTGGTTGCAACATTGGCCTCATAATTTTTTATGCTAGTTTTGAAAATAGAGCCATTAAATTGTCAATTTATTATATTGCTTTTCTATTTTAAGTTATACTTCCATAGCTAACACCAAAGCCATGTACATAATATCATTTCTAACATATCCTTTTTTTCTCTAAAAGTTTGTTGGAGTCTCTTTGGTTTATTTTTTTTAATTTTCAAGCAGCTATCCCTTGTGCCTCACAAGTGTTGGCAGTAAAACAACTCACAATCACATAAATAGAAATTTGAATTCTTTGGCAGCTCATATTTGGACACCTTTATAATACTTGTCCTCAAAAGTTTTTGCCTCATTTTAAACTGTTGAGTAGCCTTGGAGGTCACATGAATATTTGAACATGTTAGAGTGAGATAGGGATTTATTGTGGCATGCTTTTGGGTCATTGTTAATTGGAATATACATAAATGTGAGAGAGATGGCTAGGTTCCTTGGACATTGATGCATTGTACATAAAATGTGAACAAATTTCCTAAACAAACTACCTTAAAAATTTGGGAAATCGTCAAAAACTACTGTTTTGAGAAACTATGAAAATTTGTTAGAGATAATTGTGCAATTTATGCAATCTCTACAACATTGCCTTAAATAAAATGTATTGTATGCAATTCATGTTGTTGGTGTTTGGTTAAGACCATAGATTTTCATCTTGAGTTTGCACACCAAATCTTCTCTTGTGTAATTCCTTTAAGTTGTTTAAATTACATGCCTTCTTTCAATTTTTCATTCAAGAACAATTGTACATCCAACTGTTGGAATTCCCTTTATTATATGTTGAAATTGCAATTAGTCTATGAATAGTTACCATTGGTGCAATTGATTTTGATGTTTTCTCAATCTATTTCTTCTTGTTGATATTTTCATGGAACACTTAGCTTATCTTAAGTCCTATCACACAATATTGATGGTTTGTTGGCGACCAGTTAGCTATCCCTTACGGGGAGCTAACTGCCTCCTAAAGGATTCACTAACTGTGGGACGATTGGTGGGTTCTCTCTCTTTCTCTCTCATGAATGGTTCTTTGCATTAGAATGCTCCGCTACACTACACAAACCTTAATTGCAACACACAACGATCGGCACTTCGAAAATAAGGTCCTATACCCATATTACATTAAACATCTTTTGTTTTAAAGGGCTTTTTAACCATTGATACTCTCTCTCTCTCTCTCTCTCTCTCTCTCTCTCTCTCTCTCTCTCTCTCTCTCTCTCTCTCTCTCTCTCTCTCTCTCTCTCTCTCTCTCTCTCTCTCTCATGGATGGTTATTTGCTTTAAAATGCTCCGCTACACTACACACAGCTTAACTACAACACACGACGATCGACACTTCGAAAATAAGGTCCTATACCCATACCACACTAGATATTTGTGGCTTTAAAAGGCTTTTTTTACCATTGATACTTACTTCTATTACAAGTTACACGTGTTACGAAGTTTTTTAAGATTATCCAAAACTTATGGAGGGGAGTAGTAGCTTCTCCCTCCAGTTACATTGTTGCTTTCCAAGAAGCTTCACAACCTACTACTATATATATGAGACAATTTAGTCTACATCTTCTACATCGAACTGTGGAGATTGTTCACTACAAGCCTCCTCTTGTGACAATGCCCTAACATCCTCTCTTCTATCGCAACATTCATACGATAAGAAACTCATAACTACATTGCTTTTGTTATGTATCTTCCACATAAATACAGTGATGAACTACAAGCATATTCTATGTTTAGTTTATGTATCATTTCTAATCATTTTGTTTACTAATGAAGCGACGGATCATAGCTTGACTAAAAGTTTAAATGTATTAAAAAAAATAGCCCTCTTTGCTTGTTATCCAGCGATGGACTATAGGGAACTAAATGCCAAATTTGTTGATTGAATTATGGTGTTTTCATCATGAAATTTGGCTCAAAAAATGCAATGTCTGTTGGATTTATTTGATTTCATGTCCAGTTTTCTTGTAGTATTTGCAGAAAAGTTTCTTCTTTGGTTGGAAAGATGAAGAGTCTGAATTCAACCCTGAGCTTGAATTCGACCCTGAGCCGAAATTCGAGCCTGAAAATTTGATCCTGACTGCATATTGCTCTTCTTTTTGGATCTGAACTTTTGATTTTTGGAATATAGAGCTTAAGGATCCGACCTTGTGCCTGAAGAGGTTGCAGATCTTCTGGGCTCCTCTTGTTGGAGTAATGAGATCACTCTTGAAAGGGTGATCTTCTCCTGGATCGAAATTGCTAAGACCCAATTTTCATAGGCCTCAGGAAGACTCGATAATAGAGTCATAACAGCATCGATATCTTCAATGACTGAGTCAGTTGCATTCATCTGCTCCATAAGATTTTGAAAGGTGTTGATATGTCTCGAGCTTCAGACATTCTCAAGGTCAAAACTTTCTTCATCACATGGGGTTTGGAGGAGATGTCCCTGATATCGTAGAGTGTTGCTAGGATTTCCCATGCATCCTTAGCAGTCTGAACAGCTCTTATGTGACCGATTCGATTGTCTTTTATGTTGAGAGTGATCATGGCAAAAGCCTTGCCATCTTTCAGCCTCCATTTGGTGATAGTGGCTACATCACCTCCAGGTTTAACTTCTGTGCAATCCACGATGTCCCACAGTTTCTTGGCTAGTAGTATGACCTACATTTTGAATTTCCAGAGATGGTAGTTTCTCCCATCGAGTCTGTCGATTAGCGAAAAACTAGTAGATGAATCCATTCTGGTTGAGTGAGATCGTTGGCAGAAAAAATGATTTTGAGATATTGTTGGTTGTGCACTTGCTAGAACAACGTCTTGATAGAAACAAGACTTGATAATCCGCAATGAAATGCAGATTACTAGACCGCCCACTCTGATACCATGTCGAAAATTGAGAGGTTAGTTAGCGAAAGCTCGAACGGGTGCGTGTAGGATCGGAAACGCCACAAACAACAACAGAATATTCAAATTGAATGGTTTAGACAAATGCATAATGAAATACAGTAGTAGGACTAAAAATTTGCACTCTGATTAATATCAAACATTGAATACAATACTTGAAGTGATAACTTCAGCTTAGAGCCGTTGAGAGTGATAACTCTAGTTACAGAAAACTCAAATAATCAGAAGAAGATTTTTTATGAAGATTCTAGGATTGATATCCTACAAAATATCTACAATTACCTTTTGTTGCAGTTATTACAACTGTCTCATTACAGTTAATGCACATCGCGACCTCCTCACGCTTGTTCCATGCACTGTGCAATCAGCATTGCAATACTGACAAGAAAATTGAATGCAGAACCAGAAAGTAGTTTATTCAGATTAAGTATAATGATAATGCAAGTGAGCACAAGATAGTAGCGGGTGGAACCGCGTGCTCACAAAGCTAATTACGATCTGTAAAAGATATGAGCTTATTTCTGACAATCCGTCTGAAGAAAAAATCGATGCATGAAAGGATCTACAATGTTTGTCTTGTTGAATGAATGGCAAGATTCATCGATGCATATGCCTAATTGATTACAGTGATCAACTATATACAATTTACATTTGTGCAGATGGAAGGTACAAGAGATGGCGTGAAGCTGTTGTGCCGTCTAGAGGAGATCGTGGATGGCTGCTGTCATTGTCAAGTTAGTTTGCACAGTGCAAAAAGTGAGCATGAGGAGTCTCTGACATCAAAGTTCATCGTGTTGTCGTTGGTGTGGCGGGGCAAAAAACGCGACATTCTTCGGGATTTGCCTCTGGTGCCTTGAAAAATCAAGTAAACAGTGTTTGTCGCATTTTTTGCATTCTTGGCAAAAATGCAACACTTTTCAAAAAGTCTTAGGAAATGGAAAACTGGGAGTTTGTCGCAGACTTTGGCTTTGTCATCTTTTTTGGCTGTTAAAATTTAATTGTATTTTTGTAGATTGTGCTAGTAAAATGTAGCAATATGAATGGAACATATTAACATGGGATTAAGGAGAATAGTAGACAGATTAAACAATCTATAACTAATCATGGATTACAAGAGCGGTGGATTAGGCACGTCCTAACGCTCCTCTACTAAGGCTTTTGTGAAAATGTCAGCGATCATCTCCTTCGTTCCAATGAAAGTAGTTTGCTGCTTTTTCTTCCCGATCAGATCCCTTACCAAGTGGTACTTGATTGCAATGTGTTTTGTTCTTCAGTGAAACACGGGATCCTTTGTCAGGTGTATCGCTGATGTACTGTCCATCTGCAAAATCAAAGGTTCATTTCTCGTTTCACCTAGTTCATCAAGGAACTGATTGAGCCAAGTGATTTCATTGGCCATCTTTGCTGCTGCTACGTACTCTGCTTCGCAGGATGACTGAGCCACGATGGTCTGCTTTTTGTTGACCCAGATAATTGTTGCTCCTGATGCGATGGTACATCCTCTTGAGACACTTTTGCAGTCATCCTTGAGAGTTGCCCAACTAGCATCACTATAGGAAAGCATCTAGAACCCTACATCACAAGAATAACACAATCCAAAATCCTTCATTAATTGAAGGTATTGCAAGATTCGTTTCACGATCTTCCAATGAGTCGGGCCTGGATTCGTACTGTTGGTTCATCTTAAACATGGCATAAGCAATGTCAAGGCATGTGTTATCTGCAAGATACATTAGTGATTCAATTAGCTTCATGTATGGTGTATGCTCCATCAATTCTCTTTCTTCTTCAATCTTCGAACGATCTTCATTCGTCAGGATTGTTTTTGCAAGCATTGGAGTATTTGCTCCTTTGCAATTCATCATCCCAAAATTGAATCTAAGATTTTCTGGATATATCTGAACTGGTGAAGGTACAATTTTCCTTTCTCATAGTCTCTGTCAATCTGTAAGCCAAGATAACATCTGGCTTCTCCTAGGTCTGCAATCTCGAAATGTTTCGAGATGTTGTACTTCACCTCAGCAATAAGTTCTTCACTTTTGTAGAGTATTAGGGTGTCGTCCACATATACAGCTACAATTATGATCTTCCCATCTATAGTTCTTACATAAACATTGAAATCAGCTATTAGTGGCTTGAATCCTAAGGAATTCAGGGCTTGATCTTCTTCTTACACCATTGTTGAGCTGATTGCTTCAGACCGTAGATACTTTGTGCATTCTGCATGCATAAGCAAGAAGTGAGTTCGAAATGTAGCCTAGAGATTGATCCATATAGACTTCTTCATCGAGCTCACCATGCAAGAACGCTATCTTTTCATCCACGATGTGAATCCTGAGATCATAAGCGGCTGCATATGCAAATAGTAGGCGTAGGGACAAATGTTTCACGATGGGAGAGAAAGTCTCAACATAGTTGATACCATATCTCTGAGAAAACCCCTTCGCTACAAGTCTGGCTTTATACTTTGAAGTATTTTCATTCGGTCCATACTTCAGCTTGTATACCCACTTGTATTGTACAGTCTTTTGCTTATCGGGTAATGGCTGCAATGTCCATTCCTCATTCTTCCTTATGGATTACATCTCCTCTTTCATGGCTTGGATCCATTTGTCCTTCTCTGGACATTCAATTGCTTCCTCGAATGTTTGTGGTTCTCCACTGAATCCACAAAATTCTTTTGATGTAGAAGTTGAGCTGCCTGACACGAATCTTGCTGGCGCTCTTCGTTCTCTTGTTGATCTTTTAGGAGATCCTTCTAGTACTACAATGCTCTTGCCTTTATCTGATCTGCTAGGTCCAAAACCATTTCGGTTTACAAGTGTTGCAGCAGTAGGCTGGCTTGCGAATCTTTCTTTGTTTGATTTGTCGCTCGAATGAGGTGCGACTCAAACTTCTTCATCTGAGTGTTCGTCCTCTACTCCCTCTGTCACGGTTGGTAGATCATAATATTGTCTTCCAAGGACTTCATAACTGATAGGATCATTGTTGGCCATTGTTCAGCTCTCATCAAATTTGAGACTGTCTTCATTGTGTTTGTCTCTAACATATAGACTTTGTAGTATGACTAATGATTGTCATATCCTACAAGATATCCTTGTTCTGCTTTCTCATCAAGCTTCTATCGAAGCTTGTCAGGAACATGTGCATATGTTGCATAGCCAAAGATTTGAATATGAGTCAGATTGGGTTTTCTACCCCACCATAATTCCTGTGGTGTTGTGTGAGGAACACCAGATTTTCTTGTCATGTTTCGAATGTAAGCAACTGTAGCTACTGCTTCAGCCCACAATACTCTTGGAGCCTTCGAATAGGCCATCATGCACCTAGCAGCTTCCATGAGAGTTCTGTTCTTTCTTTCTGCAACACCATTGTGCTATCGTATATAGGATGTTGTCCTTTTGTGAATGATTTCTCAGTCATTGCAAAAATCAGTGAATCGGTTTGAGATGTATTCTCCACCCCGATCTGTTTTGATTTGTTTCACCTTATTTCTTGTGCATCTTTCTACCCAATTTACATAATCTCTGAATTTGTCAAATGCATCTAATTTATTGTGAATGAAATAGACTCTGGCAAATTTACTGTAATCATCGATAGAGGTGATATAATATTTTGAGCCTCCTATTGAGATCACGTTGAAAGGTTCACAAATGTCTGAATGTACTAGCTCCAGAATCTTTGTCATTCTATAGGAGTCCTTGACAAAAGGAGTACGTGACATCTTACCTTTTATACATGCATCACAGGCCATCGAACTGGTTGCATTCGAGATAATCACCCCTATGATTGCCCCATGATGGCTTGCTTGATACAGTGCCATTGAATTCATATAGCAGAGTCTCTTGTGCCATAGAATATCTAACGAATCATCATGGATTTGATGCACTTGATCTGTAGGTAGGCGTACCTTCAAGTGATACAGGTTGCCTTTTCTTCTACCTTGAGTAATGAGTGTACTGGTGCTTGCATCAACAACATTGCATGCTTCGTCTGAGAACGTTACACGCATCCCTACATCAGCTATTCTTGCCACTAATAGCAAGTCCTGCTGTAATGTAGGCACAAATAGAACATCTTTGAGTCATCTATCTCTGTCGTTTGTGTTGAGCCATAGCGAACCAATACCATTCACTTGATGCTTTGATCCTTCTCCAAGAATGATAAATCTTGATGGATTTGCACTTCGAAAGTCAGACATGATTCGTCTTGATGTAACAAAATGTGAGGCAGCTCCTGAATCAAGGATTACCTCCTGTGTGTTAGGTGTTGATACTGCACACAAGTCTGCACAGATGTAGGCGGTTGAATTTCTGTGATTCGATCTTTCTTCGCCCATCTTCGAGCTCTCTGGTTCTTCGATGTAGAATGAACTATTGTTGTTTTCTCATTTGCCTTGAGGCTTTTTGTTTTTTGGGTTCTGGTGGCAGTCCATGGCTGCATGACCCTTCTTATGATAGTGGATACACTCAATTTTCAGATTTGGCCATCACAAATCGATAGCATGTCCTTCACATTTGCATCTCATGCAAATCTTCTTGTCTCCACTCTGCTGTTTCGGCTTTTCTTTGTTCTTCCATTTGCCTTTGCTGGCTCCTTTTGATTTCTAATCTCGATCTTGCTTTCGGTCTGGCTCCCTTTTAGGCTTGAATTGCTTCTTAGTCTTCTCCTTGTTGCTGTAGAGAGTTTGGTCAGAAGCATCCTTGTGATCAAGGTGCTTTCGAGCTTCGACTTCTTCTCGAATCTCAACAACTACCTTTTCGAGTGTCATGTCGATCTTCATTGGCTATTCCCCAGCTCACAAGGCATACAAACTCTACAATCTGGACACCTAGAAAGCATTCACCAGTAGAGACGCCATTTTTGTCGAAAACCAGTTCTTTGACCACAAGGAAAAACCTCCATCGAATTCAGATTCTAGAGTCAACACCAACTCCGAACTCGGGACTGATCAAAAGATCGACAATGACTCCGACAATGAGTCAGAACCTCAACAAGTCGAATCGCATCAGAGGATCGAAGTTCAATCTAGAAGATCGAACTGATCCAGAAAGCCTCCGTCCCGATTTATGGATGATCTAGCACTACTTTGTGCATGAACTATGCACTTTATCTGAGGCAATGTCGACTCCTAATGTTGACTAGTGGAAAGCCGCAATGGACATTGAATTTTATTCTTTGATTGAGAATCAAACATGGATTGTAACTGAGCGCTGCTAAAGGATCAAAATTTGATTCCATGCAAATGGATATTCAAGTGAAGTATGATGTTGAAGGAAGATTAAATTGATACAAGGCCAGACTTGTTGCCAAAGGCTTCTCCCAGATTCCAGATCTGGATTATTTGGAGACCTTCAGCCCTATCATTAGGCATGCTTCAATCCGACTACTACTCTCTTTTACAGCTGCAGCGGATCTTGAATTCCACCAAATGGATGTCTAGACTGCTTTTTTCAATGGGACTATTGAAGAGAAATCCATATGTCGCAGCCAGACGGATACGAATTGAAACATAAGGAGCACCTCGTGTGCAAAATCACAAGGCATGTTAGCAAAAGAATACAAAATGAGTGATATGAGTCCAGCCCATTACTGCCTTGACATCCAGATTCATCGAAATCGATCCAGCAAACAAATTTATATCAGTCAACAACAATATCTCACTAATGTGCTGGAAAAATATGGAATGACCAACTACAAATCGAGCTACTTTCCATTCGACCTTGGTTTGAAATTATCGAATGAACGATGTCCTCAAACCGAGGCAGAAAAGGAGGAAATGAAGCAATATCCATTTCGCTCCATCATCGGCTCACTAATGTATGCAATGCTCTGCACTTGACTAGACCTTGCATACTCGATCAGTTCACTTAGTCAGTTCCTATCAAATCTAGGTCCAACCCATTGGAAAGCACTCGTGAAGATCATGAAGTATGTCCAAGCAACAAAACATCTTAGCATCTGTTATGGAGATAGCCAATCTGCCAATATTCTCGAAGGATACACATATGCAGATTGGGAAAGAGATATCGACACCAGAATATCAAGTATTCTTATTCAACCAAGGCCCAATCTCATGGAACAGCCGAAAACAGGCCTCAGTAGCATTATCATCGACCAAATCAAATACATAGTTGTCACAAATGCTACCAAAGGGACAATTTGGCTAAAGAACCTGCTTCAAATACCGACCTTGCTCAGCCCCATCCAATGACAATCTATTGTGACAATCAATGCATAATTGCACTATCTCTAAATCTGAGATTTCATTCTTGAAACAGACATATTAAAATCAAATATCACTACCTTAGAGAAAAAGTGCAACGTGTCATTGGTTTACTATAGGACATATTTATGGCAGCAGATTATTTCACAGAAACTCTATCAAAGGAGCACCATCTCATATTTAACGACATGCTAAATTTGAAGATCAAAGTTTTTCAGGATCCACATTAAGAAAGATTGTTGGATTTTAATGGTCAAGTCCAAAATCCATTCGATAATAAGCATCCTAAAAATCTATCGAAGTCCGACCCCATCGACTTCAAAGACTTTGACATCGACTTCGAAGTCTCCGAAGTCATCAAAGTCTGAAGTCCGACTTTGACTTCCCCATGTATATACACCAACTTACTCCATTCGACTTCTTCATCAACTCACTCAACTGACTCCATCGACATCGACTTCATCGAAGTGTGAAAGATTTCAGCAAGTTTAGTCATATTTTGGTAAATTGTCAATTGAGGCCAAAACTCATTTTAGACTTAGAGATAA
This sequence comes from Diphasiastrum complanatum, assembly GCA_029204225.1. Taxonomy (NCBI): domain Eukaryota; kingdom Viridiplantae; phylum Streptophyta; class Lycopodiopsida; order Lycopodiales; family Lycopodiaceae; genus Diphasiastrum; species Diphasiastrum complanatum. Next base: position 58,436,643 of record CM055100.1, on the reverse strand, counting down.
ACTTTTTGAAGTTATATTAGTTTAAAATACATTCAATAAACACTTATTAAAAGTGTGGGAAAGTTGGTAGTCGAGTTTGAAAGAGATTCAAATTTGAACTTTGGGTACATTGAATCTAGACCCAAAAATAGTAGGGTTTACATTTTGGAGGGAAAAGCAAGTGGCCAAATAGGGTTTGGACCTGCTATATATTGTTGTAACTTGTGGAGAAAAGTATCTTCTCTCTTCTCTCTCTCATTTCATCATTATATTCTCTTTGGGTTTTACTACTCATTGGTGCACTCTCATGATGTTATCTTGCAATTCTATGTGTAGAATGATCATTTATTGTTATTTTCGGTTCCACACGTGTGAAATAGTAGAGTACTGTAACTGTATAGAAAGCAAACATATTCAATGTTTTGGTTCATATTTGATCAGTATTTTTTAAAGTTTGCATCTCATTTTGTATGTAGATGCTGATTTTTCTACATTGGCAGGATTGTTGATTTGCTCATTATTGTATACAAAGATCAGGGCAATGGATTGGACCTTGAATTATCTAAAATCCTTCACATGGCATCAAAGCTCTTGTGTTTCAGGTTATGAAAGGATCAGCCATCTTTAGCAAGGATTTGGAGGAGTTACCAATGCCAAAGCATTCTAGATTGATTTCTACTCAAAAATCAGCATTTTTGCATGTGTAGAATGGATCTTTTGTAGGTCAACTTAATATAGGGTTATATACTTGATCAATTTCGATTTCACACTTGGTTTACTGGAATAAGCCGAATTTTGGTGCATTAGAAAGGTCTCATTGGAGGCTACAAGATGATATATCAAGTTTTTAGAAATTGCATGTAGAATCTAAGATATTCAATTTTTTATGATTATGTCAAAACTCTAATTTTGATTGGATCTCTAGTTTGTGAGGTTACTGAACTTCATTTGAGTGTGTCTCAATCTTAGGAAGTGGCAAGAATCATTAGATTGAGTATAGATCATAGGTTGATCAAGATTTCACTATTCTATGTGTTGATTTTCTAGTTAGAAGTGCTAGAAGAGATTTGAGAGGTTCCATATTTTTGTGATTTCTTCTTGAGTTCATTTGTTGACATTCAAGAGAGTGCTTTGTGCATTGGAACAGGTTGAAAGAAGAAGATCATGTCATTGCAACATGGCTACAAGTGGTTGATTCATGTTGGAAGGCATGATAGGCTTATCTCAATCAACTATTCTACTTGGAAGGTGAGGATGGAGTCCTTATTGGCGATGAATGAGTTGATGGAGATTGTTGTAGGTTTGGAGGAGAGACCAGCAACTCAACAAGATCAAATGAGCCCACATGTAAGCCATTTGGGCTTTCTACTGTTCAGACTAGTATACGTAACCATTTCACACACATTATGGCTTATAGGTAAATGATTGATTTAGGCAAATGCTTTTCTTATAAGACATCTCTTGACAAATGACAATGTTTGCTTCGTTTTTCAAGAGAGGGAGGATAGGGTAATGACTACATTGGACTTATGCGATGCTTTAAGTTGGGACCGTTGATGTTTTTGAACATCTTAAAAAATAGCACATTTTCTAGATACACCATGGCATCATCACAAGAAAGTGATGGGACACATATTCAGATAAGGATTGCAAACATTTCCATGGTTTAGTGATGTTTATTTTGTTGAAAACACTTCAGGTAATAGAATGACCTAAAAAATCCTATTATTTTAGACCAATGCATATAACATATTAGGAAATTACCTAAGAATTTAGGGTAACCATATGAGAACCAAACATTCATTGTTGTGCTTTCTACTCTTTAATCTAAAACGTAACCAAACCTCTTTTGTACATTACATTGTGGTTGAGTCATTTTAATTAAGCTTTGCATAACCCAAAAACTGTAGTATGGTGAATTTCCTAATATGGTAAATACAAGGTTCGACATATCTCCAACAAAGTATTCACGAATGAGAAAATTGGATTAATCATGTTTAATGATGACTAGTATGTTATTAAGTGGTTAAAACTTGTTTTGTGCATGGATGACAATTGATGTCCAGCGTTGACACCTGCCTTCCTCAATAAACTAAACTGTGCGATTTTGTGTGGTGGGATGGTAGCACGTACTTGTTAGATGCCAAACAATGAAGTATTGAATAAATCAAACAAAACAATAAGAGATTTATGAATTACAAATAATCATAGAGAAGCATATATTCTGACATGATACTGAATGCAATAAGAAGATAGATTGATTCAGTAAGTAGCATGTTTAAATCAGATGATGAGAGCACAAACAATTGCAGATAGAAATTGCGTACTCTAAGCTAACTAAAAACTCTGTTTGATGCACTTCTGCTAATAAGCAGTAAGCGTGAATAGCAATACTCTGAGCTCTAAGCTAAGATAGAAACCCAATAACATGTGTATCATGATTACTTGCTTCTTTTTCTTATGGACAGCGACCAAGCAGAAGCAATTTCTGACATTTAGGTGCTGAATGCGACCTGTCACTGAGTTTTTTTTGGAATAGAAATTGCTTACTCACTACTTCCAGACTGATTCATACTATAACACACTTCTTTATATTGTCACGAACGTGTGTATGCTCGCTATCTTCTTCTTCGCCCTAAATGCGACCAAGCAGAAGATATGGTCGACATTTAGATACTAAACGTGACCTGTCATAGTCTATTTTGAGGATAGATCTGTGTGCAACGACCCGATAGCAGTTATCGTACACATTTTTGTACATGATGTTGCCGCCTGTCACAATATGGATTTTGATGTCTATTCATCTACAGCGACCTGGTATCAGCATCTATGCACCTTTTTGTGCTTCCTATGACCTATCCTAATCGATATTGGACACCAATCAGAAGTAATGGACTGAATAGAAGAATCTTTTGGTATTAAACTGCCTACTTCAAGCTAATGAACTACGTAATAGGCTTTATTCATGTGTTGATGGTTTTTACAGTCGATGGTGTGATCGTAGGATAATGCAATAATTTGCTATTACCACACTAAACACCAGAATAGTCAGCGTCGGACAACTGAGCAGATACAATGACATTTTACGCTCTACGGAAAGTTTTTTTTAGGGTTTATGCTAACATGTATTGTCACCTACACAGTTGGAATACAATATCAATTTTTTTTCTTCCTCGTACAACTAATACGACCATGAAGCATGGAATCTCAAAGGGCTGCCTCGCCTCATGCTACTAAGGTATGAAAATGATGTTGCTGTCAAGCATGGTATAAACTTATCACCATAGTACTTTGTTCTTTATAAGGCCAGCTAATACGCATTTTAAAGTTTTTTGAAAGGAGAAAATTTCACATCATCATTTATTTAAAAAAAATCAAAAAGCCACGTGATCATTTTGTAAATAATGATGTGGCATTTTCATTTCTCTCTCGCATTCTCATGAAACATGGTCTCTCTCTCTCTCTCTCTCTCTCTCTCTCTCTCTCTCTCTCTCTCTCTCTCGTGTTCTCTCTCTCTCGCTCAAGCATCCGCGTAAAACGTCAACGGAATTCGACATTTTGAGGCCCAAAGCGTGGATCAAAGCAGTTTGTAAACGCTCACAGATTAGTTCAATAGCTCCTCACAAAAAACATGGCTCTGAGCAGCAATTGATCGAGACAGTTTCTATGAATTGCCCAAACTTTTTAGTCTACGATGCTTCCGCCATTATGGTACCAAGAAAATCACAGATAGCAGAATACCCAAATTTCTGACACCAATAAAGATTATCGAGCCCACATCTAGCTAACCATAAGCCATAAACTACTATTTTATTGTAAGCAAATGGCTCTGCTACCATTTTTTCATATCAGCGATCTGCATGCTCTTGATTCTAAAACTCCTACTGTCGTTTGCTAACCATTAGCTGGACATTGGCGACGGTTACTAGTGATCTGCATGACCAGGTCCGTGCAGAACCAGCGATGATTCCCTCGGCCACCCATGATCAGAATTCTCTACCCACAATGGCTCTTACACCAATAACATGTCTTCTTGCATTGCTACTTCTTGCTAGCAATTTGCATTAGGCGTTCCATCCCATCTCGACCATCCCACTAATGGAGATGCTTAGTGGGATGCTCCCCCAGGACTAGATGATCTTCAGGCTCATCCATAGTTCAAGCCTCATTGAATCAATCGTCAGTATGCCCTATTTCTTGGGGTTTGTGGGATTTTTTCGTCGGCATATTCCCCAATTTGCTTGATTGGCATTTCCCCTTACCCAGGCCTTGAAAGGCTATAAGAAGCTAAGCCAGAGGGCTAAGAGTCCACTAGTGGTGTGGACGGAGGATATGAATAACTGTTTTGAGTTGCTTAAGAAAAGTGTCACTTCGGCACCAATACTAATCATTGGCGATCCTAATAAGACTTTTGTGGTTGGGACCGATGCCAGTGATTATGCTATTGGAGCTATTTTGATGCAGGATGGACATCCTGTGGGTTATGAAAGCAAGAAACTCAATCCTGCTCAGTCTAGGTATTGTACCTATGAGAAGGAACTGTTTGCAATTGTTCATTCCTTGAAAATTTGGTGACATTATTTGTATGGAGCCAGATTTGAAGTTTTGACGGATCATCAGACTCTTCGATATTTCTGTGATGCTACAGATTTAAAGGGGAGGCAAGCTAGATGGGCTGAGCTGATGCAAATCTTTGACTTTTCTCTACGTTATTGTAAAGGAAGTCAAAATACTCTAGCGGCGCTTTGAGTCGGTTACCAGTTATTAATCAGTTGTGCTTTACTGTTATAGAACCGGAGTTCTTTCAATCTCTTCAAGGACTATATGAGTCCGATCCTTTTTTTGGAAAGTATTGGCAACAAGTACTTTCGGGGGTTTCAAGTTTGCAAGATTACTCAAATCAGGGAAAGACTGAAACGGATTTCCTAATTTGAAACAGGATTTTGTTTCGTAAAGGAAAGGTGTGTGTACCGGAGAATGACACTGTAAGGGCCCAAATCTTGCATGAGTGTCATGATAGTCCATGCGCAGGACATCCGGGTATACAAAGAACACTTGACTTAGTTCGAAGGCAATTTTGGTGGCCTAAGATGAAAAGTCAGGTAGTGGCCTATGTACTTAAATGTACCAAGTGCCAGTTAAATAAAGCAGAGAGGCTAAAAGCTAGTGGCCTATTACATCCTTTAGATATTCCTACCCGAAAGTGGGAAAGTATATTTGGCAAGCAGTATTTGAAAATTTGGAAACAACTTTAAGTTTGAGTTCTACAGATCATCCGAAATTAGACGGTCTAACGAAAAGGACCAATCAGACGATGGAGGATATGCTTCGAGCATATGTGGGCCATCGGCAATCTGATTGGGAACATTACCTTCCACTGGTGGAATTTGCATATAACAGTGCAAAACATTCAGCGACCGGATCCAGCCCTTTCATGCTTATGTATGGTTTTCAACCTCGATCACCAATTAGTGTTGGCATGAAAAACCTACGGGTGCAAGCCGCAGTTGATTTCCTTGCGGATATGCAAGAAATGTTACAGCTGGCTAAAGATAGCATAAGAAGTGCCCAGGATAGGGCAAGGCACTATGTTGATCTATCTCGGAAGCACAAGGTATTCATGGTCAACGACTGGGTGTTTTTGAGAGTCCCTAGTCACTCTAGGGGCTTGAAAACTATTAAGTGTGCAAAGTTGGCACCTAGGTATTGCGGTCCTTTTAAGGTTATCAAAGTGATAAACAAGGTCGCATATAAACTAGAACTTCCAGCTAACGTTGGAATTCATCCTGTTTTCCATGTTAGTAAGTTGAAACCCTCGTTGGAGGTTGGGGAGACCTTGGTCCCTGTGGAAGATCTAGTGGAACTTCTTCGTGATGAGTCCGTGAGTGGACCACCTGAACCCGAGGCGATTGTTAATAGCCGGCAGAGAACTCTACGGAGTAGAGTGCTTCGGAAATTTTTAGTCAGGTGGAGAGGCAAATCAGAAGAGGAGGATACCTGGGAAAAGGAGACTGATCTCCAAAAGAATTTTCCAAATTTTTTCCTACAAGGAAAAATTTAAGTTTAGGGGGAAGGAATGTTACATACCTATGTAACTAGCAGTACTTCATACCCCTAATAGTCCATTTAGTGGTGGGGGCTAAATGGCAAGGTACCCTTAGGATTAGGGGTATGTGCCCTTGGATAAGGGCAGGCAAGTTACTATACCCTAGTTAGAGGTAGGGAGTCACGTGACCCTTGGATAAGGGGTACCCTTAGTATTAATGGTAGGTGCCTTAGACTAAGGTACTAGTATCCTTGGTTAAGAGCAGATAGGTGTCTATGCCTTGGATGGAGGTATGGAACCTAGTGAGGTGTTAGAAAGTCATTGGATGACTATTTTTCTAAACCTTGGGCCTCAACCTTGAACCATATCACATTATTGGTCTAGGACCAAAGTATACTTGCACAACTTGGGCAATGGGACCTAGTAGGAGGGCGCCCTCCTAAAGTGTCCATTGAGTTTCCAACTCCCACAAGAAAGGCATTCAAAGAGTCATAGGTTATGGAAGGAGTCTCTTGACATTCCATAAGCCTATGGAGGCTCTTGGAGATTCTTTAACTCCCCTGTGCTTCTCTCTCTCTCATTGGATGAGCATGGAACTCCATAGTGCATTGGAGGGGTCCATGGGCCATCTATATGAGGGTAGTAGGGCGCCCATTGGGGAGGAGAGATCTCTCTTGTTTGCTTTGCTTATGCTCTAGTGTTGCTACTAGTGTGTAGAGTGCTTTCTTGTGGTAGTATGCTTGAGGTTTGGATCTTGCTTATGGTATGGGACATAAGTAGGGTTTGGATCTTGAGTATGCTATGGAGTGTTGTGGTATGCTTGTGATTTGTTTATGGTTAGCAAGGGGGTGCTAGATAGGTCTTGCTTGGAGCTTGGATCTAGCTATGGTTGGGTGGTGAATACTTGAGGCCAGCTTGTTATCTATCTTTGTGTTTAAAGAGTAGGGGCACAGGTGGAGGAGAGATCCTTGGAGGCTTGCAGATCCTTACTTGCAGGTGGAGGCATCCTAGCTAAGAGTTGGGGAGCATCTTGAAGATTGCAGGTTGCTTGGAGGACATTTGGTGGCTCTACCTTGGATTTGGAGGACTTCCTTACCTCTACTTGTAAAAGACGAAGCCACCACCATGTTTCCAATCGATCCTAATATGCCTCATCTCGAGTTTGCAACTCCACCTTGTGGCACCTCACCACCTCGTGCCATATCGCCTCCCGCCGCTTCCTCACAGCCCCCCATCGTATCTTCAAAAATCTAATCTTCCATCCACCTCCAATGTTCTTCCTCGCACCGTTGACAACCTCACTGATCCTGTGGCGGTACACAAGCATTGGTACCAGAAAGTGTTTTTAGTACCAATCGGACCTCTTCGTCAAACAATATCCGAATATCAAGACAAGAGGCGACTACAAGTCACCTGGCAAGCTCGAGGAGCTCTTGTTGGAAGTATTTCTACTTCTATGTGGTGGCTACGTCTAAGGTAGAGGTTCATGCATAGGATAGTGGTAGATTGGTCGTCCACCTTCTAAGATCTACAAGCTTTCAACAGTAAGTAAAGAACAATAATGAAAAGGGAGCATCAAGGCTTCCCAACTGGTGCTCGAAAATGTAAATACAACTAAGTAAAATCTTGCTAAGGTGGTACCCAACTAGCAAGATGGCTAAACTAATTCTAATCTAACACCCAAAGGGAAATGAAAGAGATTGCAACTAATACTAAATATAGAACCAATAAAATGCATGCCACAATACAAACCAATGAGAAGGAGGCAAGAGGAGGCCCGAGCACCTTCCCTCAAGCTATGCACCTTCCCAAAGGGAACACAAATGAAATGGCAAGATAATCTCAAGAGAGAGCAATTTAGCATAATCTCAAAAGTGTTGTGTACATGACAAATACCTCTCCTTTTATAGCAAGGAGGGTCTTCCATAAGTATCCACTAACTTATGGGATTGGTTTAAAACTAGCCATTCTAGAACTTCTAACTTAGGACTTTAGAACTTTAAAAGTTTCTAACTTTGAAACTTAAGATAACTCAAGACAAATATTTTCTTAAGTTTCTTAAGTCTAAGTTCTAATCCTAAGTTTTATGTTATTTTATTATTTTAAGCTTCTACTCATGGACTTACAAGACACATGCCATGGTAGAAGTTTATTGACAAATACTCATATGTGGACTTACAAAACACATGTCATGAAGTTTTATTTCTTTTTTAATATTTTCTCTGTGTTTGCACAGTTGCTAACATCATCCCCCTCCTTATTGGATTGGTGGTCCCACACAATTGAAGCATTTTTGTCCTGGATTTTTTTGAGCTTCTTGGAGGAGAGATTGTTGTTGGGATTGGTAAATTTTATTTTTGATGCCCTCCATCATTTGCCATCGTAATTTGTTAAGGAAGGGCATGAGTTTGTAGTAATGGAGCATACGAAAGTTATGTTGCTGATGCCCTCCATCATTTGCCATCGTAATTTGTTAAGGAAGGGCATGAGGTTGAAGTAATGGAGCATACAAAAGTTATGGGTTTTCCATAGCTCCATCATATCAACGTGCAGTGCCGAAGTGAGGGCTACTCGATAATAAAGTCGTGCTACGATGATGTGGTCGTCTTGCATTCGTAGTGGTTTATTGATATCAAGGGCTATTGGTGGTAGCCCTCAATCCTAATAACCCTTGAGTTCTGCCAAAAATGCCACCAGGCCACAATTATCCGCAAAATATCTGATCGCGATCAGCGTTGCCATGGTGCTTTTGGTAAAATACACGGCAGTTGGTGACCATGTCTTCAGCTAAGTTGTCGTGACCACTCTTGTGAGCTTGGACCAAAAGATCTTGTTCTTGATCTTTGTGACAGGAAATGGTTCTCGCCTCGCTACCAGATGATATTCTAGATTGGTGCGTTCGGATGCCTGTAGAACTTATCAATGATAGAGGTATACATTTTCTTAACTCTGTCATAGCTCTACTTTCCAAATTTTTTGTGGTACATCGCAAAAGTTCCCCATATTATCCACGATGCAATGGCTAGGCAGAATCCACAAACAAAATCTTATGTGGCATTCTCATCAAAACCGTTGAGTCCAGTTGATCCGATTGGAAACTAAAACTTCATACTACTCTATTATATGGCCAAGAAGCTGTTATGCCTGTAGAATCCCATATTCCATCCCTTCGAGTAGCCTATAATCTTGAGGTAGATAATCGACAGATCCTAGCAAACAAGTTGTTTCATCTGAAATAATTGTGTGAAACACGTCGGATCAGCATGCATGCTCAACAAGTCCACAAACGTCAACAAAAAACATGGCATGATCGATCCTTAAAACTCAAAGAGTTTCAGGTCGGAGATAAGGTTCTGCTATACCAAGTCAAAGCCTTTACAAGAAAACTCAAATTTTCTGGCCAAGGACCTTATGTCATTCAAAAGATATTTGCCTCCAGATATATCCAACTTCAAACCCTACAAGGCGATCTTTTAGACACTGTGGTCAATGGAAGTAGACTGAGAAAATACAGTGAACCCTGTTTTTATCTTTATATGTATTAGTTGCTTTATTTCCTAAATTTTGTTCTTTAATTCTGTTTACTGCCTTCTTGCCATTTCAACAATTTTTTTTTGGTGTGTTTTCTTGTTTTAGAACATCAAGATATCATTAGATCCGACATACAATCAGTCTTTTCTGTGAAAACCACAAGAATCATTCTTTTCAGAAAATTTGTCTCACAACCACATCAGATCGAATTCGCCCACCCCCTTTGTTAGTATGCACGATTCATTTATTACCTCCACAAATTTTGTCTCAGAGGAAAAATAGAAAAAAATCAGTTTTTTGCATCAGATCCTCACTGACAGACTTTGTAGATAATTCTCTGAGCCTCAAAATTTTCTACACGATTTCTCTATCACATCCGCGAATTCTGATCAAACAAATTTTGTACTATCAGCCAACCTCAATTTTGTTGCTACAATTTTTTTCCTAACTTTCGTTGAACCTTTTCCCCCTCTTGTCTATACCCCTTTTTCACCCTCTTTTGCAACAGTCTCCCATCGCCACGCATGCCAATGCCAAAGACATTCGCAGTGGGGGCATGTTAGAAGATTTTGGTGAAGATTCTTCTAACGGATTCCAAATGCCAGAGAGCCTAACGGATATCAAGCGATGGAGTCAAGCTGCCAAAGTACGTCAAAGAACGTCGACAAATCATAGATAAGGTGTTCCAGAATCAATATGTATCGGGAACTCCAATGCCGAGCGAAAACAAAGCCCAGTGCCTCCCCAACAAATTATGGCGACGAGAACAAAATCATGGCCGAGTCGGCATAAAAACATAGATCTATTTAAGTCCATTTTTAGAACAATTTAGTTAATTAGCGTAGAAGCACAAGCCATGTTTAATTTAATGAATGGCCATTTTGTAACTTATGATCTAAAACATAGTAAAGTCAAGTTTAGAAACACAAAAGTACGGTTAGTCTAAGTAGTCTAAGTTGATTTAGACTACTTCCCAAAGTGGGCCAATCACAAAGTGGCTACTTCCCTGCAAGGAAGGATATTTTTTTGTATTGTGGATCCTTCTATTTCTGAAGTGACAAATTTTCAAGAAAGATGACTCGTCTCCAAGCCTTTGCGTCAAGAAAGATGACTCTTGTCTGCAAGCCTTTGTGTCATGTTCCTCTTTGCTTTTATGAAATTCTTGATGCTTTGGATGTAGTAATGCTCTCCTATTGTTCTTACATAGGGATTTGTGATGAAGTCATGTGCTTGCAAGGAAGTAGAGCTTAAAGAGCCCAAGGTTTCTCCCATTATATGGATACCATTTTATTTGTTATGCTTTTTAGTGTTGAGTATTATCACACACTAGTGTTAAAATTAGTGTCAATGCTTGAAGATAGTGTTACAAATAGTCCTAGTTGGGAATGTAGAATTAATGAATAATGTTAATGATTAAAATAGTGTCATGGTGTTGTGAACAGTTCATTTGGGATGGGTGTTGCTTATGTACATTCTACACCATGATTGTTTACTAGTTTTGGATGCTTTTTATGAATAGAAGTGATTGATGAGAGTGGTGATACCATGAGTGGAATGAATTATGTGTTTGAGAATTGAGCTCAGGGTGTAAATTGTATGCTTGGAGTAGTGTCGAATTGTATTGTAGAGTTGTTGTTGTAGCAAAAGTGTAGAAGTAGAGTTTAGAGTGTTTTATGAGCTTAAATCCCTATCGAAACCCATAACCACTATACTACGGAATGACAAGCCTCTGTAAACTACATATGCCTTTGTAAGTGTGATTAGGAACCAATCTGCAACAAAGACTATGCCTTAAGAGATTACACATACTCTTATAGATTTTATCGTCTGCCTACAGTTCTTCTTTGTTTGCGGTCTCTAGCCTTGCATGCCTATTTCTATATAACATATATAACATATTAAGGTAAATGCTATTGAAGTAGTCCATTTTTGTGTGCAAAAATGTCAATGAAAGTAAGAATGTCTAATATGGCATTTCTGCTAGTGCTTCGGTGTAGTGTCATCAACGTTTTTGCTACAATCTCTTTGATAACAAGGCTTGCTAATAATTGCTAGGTGGTAACAAGGGCTGTTTTAAATCTTCTTAACACTGTATGTTGTTGACTTAATATGTTTGCTATACACGTTATGGAACTATGCCCTCAGGCAATCAGAAAATTGTCTAGCAGACTTCAAGCTTCCTTATCAAGACAGCTACCTGAATAATCCAATTCCATGTTCTCATCTGGAGACTTACCACTGTAATATGAAACACGATCAAGAATTGAAACTTTTTATTATCCGCTACACAAGAATTGTTTATCTCAAATCTCTGTATGGACTTTACTTTGTTTCATCCACAATCACTCTTCTGATCTTTGAACAGAGTACTATCATTGAATGCAAAACGTCAAAATTATATAGAAGATGAACTCAGAAATAATATTCAGATTATATGTTGATTACGTTTCGTTGGAAGATTTGAAGATGAATGTACATGCTCTAACAAGAATTGCAGTTCAGTTTGAAGCGTGTACGCAATTTTCTCTAAGCTTGCTATGTGAACAATTTCAAAGCAAGCTTGAAAACCACAGCAAAGCCGATTCTATTTGAACTGCATTAATACTAAAGAACTTGCTCCTGCTCCGTTTTCTTTTGTGAGAAGAAGCTATATTGAGCATGTTGTAGAGTGCAGTAATATGCCTGTGCAGGCAACAAGAGCCTAACATTCTAAATGGTAATGGGTTTTTGCTGCCTCCTCAGTTTGTAGATGCGCTCGTTGCTCTTGCCATAGTTAACCGACGGATCACTTTCTTCTTCCTCACGCAACGCCTCTGCAAGGTTATGCTGCAGCAATTGCTCGTCCAGAAATGGTATTGACTTGGAGCACTGCCCTCCAAATTGTGAGGGCAGAGCAGCTTGATAAAGCCCCAATCCAGGCAAACCCACTTCACTAATTTTATAAGGAGCTACATTCTGCTCAGAAACAGACGCTATTGCTGATAAAGGCAGATGATCAGTCCAATTATCTGCAACCACTTCCCACTTGCACATGAAATTCTTGCCTGCTTTGCGAAGAAATGCTTGCATTCTGCGTGGCGCAGTGGTGGATATGTCACAAGGAAGAGAGACCTCAACTGGAGGATTCAACTTTCCTCCTAAAATGTACACAACCCAGCCATCTTCAGTCCTTTCTTGTGGCCGAAATCCTTCCTGCCACAAACTGATGAACAAATTATGATGATTTGCAATTATTTCATCACGCTTGTAGATCAGGTGACAAGGAGCAATGGCTAATTCATGATCTGATACAGCCATTTTCCTGTTCTTGATCAGCCCTCCTAACTTCTGCTGGTGGTAGCAGCTATATTGATTATCTACAACTTGATCCTGCATGTTTTTGCTATTGGGCAATTGCAGCAGACTCGTGGATGGGTTGAGTGTGAAGATGGTGTCGCTCTCTTGAGAAGACGGAGTCGCAGGCTGAGATAGAAGAAGGATAGATAGGATTATGAGCTCAAGGAAATGGAAATACAAACTTGTGGGAAGATCTCAATTAAAAGGAGAGAGAGAGAGAGAGAGAGAGAGAGAGAGAGAGAGAGAGAGAGAGAGAGAGAGAGAGAGAACGTTGTGATATTTGAATTTTACTTTAATATTTGCAAAATAGAATTTGAGTGTTTTTTTTAAAGACATGAATTTGCTTAAATTACAACGAACCCAGTGAGTGTGGCTATTCTTACTTATATGGAAGGGGCCGAGCACAAGCCATTCAGCCCGATAAGGATTTTTATAATTTTTTGGGCGAGGCTCGGAGGGTCTGAGCCTAAATTTTTTTAGAAAGCCGAACTGGGCAGAATGGCCTGTGGTCGGCGCCTTCCATTGCGTAATGAATATTTTGACTTTTTCTACATGTCCTTTATGAAGCATAATGAAGACTTCGAATTCCACATGGCAGTTCGACGCTTGAAGCACAGGCTGAAAAAGTGCACCAACTTTTTAATATGTTCAAAAAATGGGAAAAATAGTCACCAAGTATACATTACATAACCAAATAATTGGATGATGCAACCAAGAAGATGGCATGCCATAACCACATACAAAAAGTAATCATAGTTGCATTTGACAAGGTTCACGTTGACTGACATGATATGCTAAGACGGCATTGCGATTTCAAACATAAAACAAGTCATGTACCTTCAATATTTTTGGTCAAGATCGATTTGTGGGCTGCTGGCGTACTGTTCACACGTGTGAAACCATACAACAACCTTCAAATCAACTTTCTATAGTGTTTTTGATCCAAAAATGTGCATACTAGTACAAAATTCATGATTTTTGGTGCATTGTCTAGATCTAGGTTTAAACCATTGAATGCTAATGATCAAATAGAGATTTGAGTCAATGAAGCACTTCATTTTGAAGCATCAGACAAACCTTTAAGGCTTATTTGTTCAAATCTTGTGTGTGTGTGAAATATCAAGCAAATAGTGCTAGAATCAATTTTGTGAAGGAGTGATTTGCTAGGATTTTTGAGTGGATCTATTACACCATCATCCAAGTTTTGATTGGCTAGAGATTAGAAGCTTCTTAGAAATCTAGAAATCTACCTTAGATCATTCGTTATCAAGAGATCTTTGTGAATCTCATAGGCATCATACATTACCTTTTGTTAAATATTTCTGATGATTCAAAAGTTAGCCCTTCCACTTCTGAAGCTACTTCTTCCAATGGTACAAAGTCTAAAAAGTCGAAGATTGTAGATATAGAAACTTTTTTTTATTGATACGAACATTAGTTTAGATGATTGTATAGATTTTGATCATGCACGAAATAGGGCATCGTTTGTTGGCCCTAGAAATCCCAACACCCTTTTTCCTTCTAATAAATCTCTTATCACATTGCCTACTTATAATATAGATAATAATTCTTTTTTGACATTATCGGATATATCGGATCTTTTTTATTTCACTAAAGCTGAGACTCTTTGCATTTTGAGCAAAGAGCTTGATGAATTTTCAGATATAATTGACTTTGATGCTGATGATCTTCTCCTTGGTGTTGACGATGTACATAATGATGAGCTTTATTCAGGGAAAGATTGCTTAAAAATGGTTGTGGAGGAAATGCGCAATAAAGAAGATGATCTGCCTTCTGAAGAGGAGTTTCTCAGAATTCAAAGTCAGCTTGGTTTTCCAAAACCAACTGTCTATTCACTAACTATATTGACATCGAAAGGTGGACATAATATTGATGAAGAGACAATAATCATGGAAGACAAAGCCGAATGCGTAAGTTTTGTATCTTATTATGTACTAGTATATTCGTTCTGTCAGATTATATATTGGAGCTTACTTTGGATTTTTCATTTCACGAAACAATGTTCATTGATGATTTCGCAATTCGTTGAGGAGGGCAGAGATCTTCTGCTAGAGAATTTTCAAGAGATCATACACTAGGGCATTATCTGAAGTTCTTCAAGAATAATGAGATAAGAGTTGCCCATTCAAAGTTTCATCAACATGGTGAGACAATGATTATGGCAATCAAGGCATTGTCTCATTTTCTTGGAGGACATAATTTTAATAAGGTGCATAGAATAATTTTTGTAAAGAAAACTATTGCACTTAAAATTTTAGGATATGGACCAGTGTCCATGTTTAGATCATCTCATTTTGCATTGTACGCTGTCTACGTTGATCTGAGTAAGCATGAAAACTATGAGCTCTTGAATCCATACGAAGGAAATTGTTGCATGATTCAAAGTTGCAACTTTCATTAGAGAAAGTATCGGAAGCAGAGTAGATTTTGCTCAATTGTTCTTTGTAAAAAATTTCATTTAGTATACAAAATCTTATTTTGTGTCTATTGCCTATTGGCTTGTATAAATTTGCATGCTTTTTGAATTTTTTTATAATCCGTTGATTTTGAAGATGATAAAGCTTTGTCATCAGTACAATAGTATAGTAACAAACAACACAATGACAATAACAAAGCTGGAGATGGCGCTAACGACACTGGAGATAGAGATGGTGTAGGCTTTGTTTCTGAAATGTCACTCCTAATTCAAATTTTTTAGTGTTCCCAACTATTGGGAGAGAATATTTCAGCATTTTAAAAAATTATACTTTAGCTGTGGTTAAATACCAGTGAAGTTGATGTGACTAAACTAAGATGCATTCATTTACATGGAAAGTAATGTGGACATATGCCTAAAAAATTTAGAAAATGATATTTTAATTACTTTATAGTTATTTTATTCTCTCCTACATGGCATTTCTTATAGGGCCCTCTTTGGGGCCATATTTTTGCTATTGATGTCTCCTGGTAGAGATTTTCATAAGGATTTGAATGCCACCACTCTTTAGAAGTTTGGATCAGTCATTTGAGAGCTTAATTAGGTCGTTCTTAGGCTTCTTAACGATCCTAAAATACACCTTTTAGTTCAGATCAAGTGTTTTGATGATTTTTTCATCTAGAAATGCAAAACTAGTGAAAATTGTGTTTCTATTCTACTCGGTTTGTGATTGAATATGTCAATGTGATTCAACTTGAATTTAAGAGGCTCTATTTGTAAGACATTTGTGTGCTATAAAGCGTTTTTGGTTTAGTATAGGTGGATTCACCCTTCTTGTGAAGCCGAGATCAAGGAGGAGACTAGTTTTGATCTAATCTATAATAAATTTGGATCTAGTTTGGATCTAGAAGATAGATCAAGCTCAAGATCATCTTAGATCTTGTTGAGAAATCAAAGAGTGATTCATCTCAGGTCTCAAAGAGAGTGGGATAACTAGTAGTGATCATATCTTGTACAATCTATCTTGTTTCTTTGAATCTATCTCCCTATCATTGAAGATGGCATCCATAAGTGCCTATCTTTTGGATTCTAGTGATATATTGAACTCTTCAAATTATTCAATTTGGAAGTTAAGAATGGAATCCATCCTTATCATGCAAGATTTGATGGATATTGTGAATGGAGAGGAAGATGAGCCAATCCATCCACAAGAAGCAACTAAATACAAGAGAAGGTTCAAGATTGCACTTCATTGTATTAAGATGAATGTTGCAAATAATTTGCTCAAAGAAGTAGGAGGATGTACCTCAGCCCAAGAAGCTTGGGAGACTCTTCAAAAGATCTATGAGTCCAAGAATACCTCAAGGTTACTTTCCCTCAAAACAATTTCTTCAATGCTTCCAAGGAGGGAGTGAGAGTGAACATCAATTTGTTTTGAGAGAAAGATTTGAACAAAGAGCTTACTTATGTTGGTGAACCTATTATAGAGAGTGAGCTTGTGCAAATAGTTTTGAATGGCTTATGTAGTGATTTTACTAACCTTGTCCAAAGCTATGCCATCATGGGAAACTTGCCTACAATTGAAAACCTTCAAAGTGTGTTGATGGTCGAGGAGAGTAGGAAGGCTCATATCAAATCAAGGATGGAGAGGCTCTCCATCAATGATGGTGATGACAAAGCCTTATTTCTCAAGAGCAATGGCAAAGCAAAGACCCAGGGAGGAGCATTCAAAAGGGAGCAAGCAAAGGATGGAGATCAAGGAGGATCCACATCCTTATCATCACAAGTCAAGCCCAAGAAGGCCCCAAATCTAAGATACGGAGTATTTCTCAACTCACATTTTGTGTAGGACCTATAAAGTCCATTTTCACAGCAAATGATCATGAAAGTAAAGTTGAAGATGTGGGATCCAATCCCTTATACTTAGGATCCTCCAAGAAGACTAAGATAGATGGTGTTCTCTTCATTCCTAGCATCACTAAAAATTTGCTTAGTGTTGGCCAACTTTTAGATCATGGTTTCATTGTGGAGTTCTCTACTAATGTATGCAACATCAAGAAAAGTGGGATGATCATAGCAAGGGAAACAAGGTTTGAGAGGTTATTTAAGCTTGATGCTTTTGTAAATCCTAACCAAGTTGTGATGGTAGCCGAGGAGACCAAGATGACCACATTTGACTTGTGGCACAAGAGGCTTGGTCACATCAACACCAAGTCCATGAAAGCTATGTGCAAGGAGGAGTCTCAGATTTTGCTTTAGGACTGGACACTCATTCGTTGTATGGTTCTGCGTGCACACTGAACACCATACATTCTCTCGTCTAGAATACTGCAGCTGGTTTGGTTCCGGATGATGTGGCATTACTACTACAGCTCCCTGTAAGGCTTTCAGTTACTGGTCAAACTGCGCCGTAAGTTGCTCCATCTGTTGTTTGTGTAATTTTGTCATTTGCTCCAACAGCAGTTCTGTGGATAGAGCAGATGCATTTGATGATGATGATGATGATGCTAACAAGGGAGTAGGAGTGTGAGTGGATGGATATTCGTCATCAGATCCCTCATTCTCTTCCCTGATGGCATCTTCCGTAGCTTCTTGCAGAGTAGCGTACTGCTCCCGTCATTTCAGTTCTCTTCTGATGCTTTGTGGTAGTCCGGCTAGGAACCACATGATCACTGCATGATAGGGAGTTAGGGCTGCACTGCACTCGGATCATAGGTGTTTGACCCGTTCAATATAGTCCCTGACCCTTTCACATTTTCTCATTTTGACTTTGCTCAGTAGGAGAAACGGTTCTTCCAGGAACTTTCTTGGTTTAAAGCGCGTAATGAGAGCCGCTTTAACCGCTTTCCAGGTAGATTTTTCTTCCTCTGACAGGTTGAAAAACCAATCCTGAGCCACTGCCAATAGGGACATAGGAAACAGCATCAGCTTTTTCGCAGGTGTCCGTTCACCGTAGATTTCACAAGCTTGCTCGTAGATATGGAGGAATCGGATGAGATCTGATGATCCGTCGTATTTTGGTATTTCCATCCGTGGTACTTTCCGGACTGCTTGCAAGGGAGCGACAGGTACAGGGTGGCCCATTGGATCTATTGGTGCTGGTTCCGGTTCTGCCTCTTGTTGCATAACTGCTAATCTGGGAAGGTGTGGTGCTTGATTTGTTATCCTTCGTGCTATTGATCGTTCCGATCTCAGATTCATCCGATGGTGGGTTCCAAAGTGATTGGATCTTGCTTATACAGTAGGATGCAGTCTAAATCCTCTGCGAGAGTTCTTGCTCACTAGAACTAAAAATTTTGCTGTCTACGAGGGTTCACTGGTACTTTCCCGTCTTTTTTTCACTAGGAACTCTCGCACAGGCACTTAGACATCAAACTAACTCTTGCAAGCTTCTCTGTGTCCTGGTCTCAATGAGATGGAACTTCAGAGGGCTTTGCAAGACTTCTTATGAAGATTTGAATTTTTTTGAATTTTTTCAAGAGTTTTTGAATTTTTTATGATTTTTCTCTGATTTTTGCAATCTGCGTGGAACTAACTCTCACAGGCTTCTATGCAGGTCTGGGACAATACCCTAGAGCTGTTGTCAGTCATACAAGGATTAATTTTCATTGATTCTGGAGATATAAAAATTTGATGAGATTTTAGGCTCTTTTTCCCTCCAAAATGTAGATTGGTGTGTTTTTTGGGTTTTTTGGCTGGTTGGTTTGGGTTTCAAGCCCTTAGAGACTGTTCAGGACCTCCTCTACCCTCTCACATCTCCTCCGCTAGCTGTGAACAGTCCAAGCACAAAAAAATACAGAAAACTAACTCTAAACGCCCAAAAATCTATCTAAAATTACTCTAAATAGCAAGAAAATAACTAAAATGTAGCTAAACTAGTTAGTGGAAACCTATCCCCGGCAACGGCGCCACTGTAGGGTCAAAGATCTTGCGTAGTATAGCCCTCCCGCCTGTCAACAAGGGTTAGATCACTGGATAGGTACCTAACTGTGCATAACCTCTACACTAACATTCTTCATGGTTTTGGGTGAAGGGAAGGGATAGAAAAGAACAGGAAAAGATAAGAGAAGAGAGAAAGAGAGAGAGAGATGAGATGGATGTTAGCTCAAATGCTCAATGTCATTGCTTATGGAGAAACCTTAACTAATCACAAACAAAAAGCATGGAAGAAATGGAAATAACAAGCAATCCCAACAATAGCATAAGCAAGAGTGATTAGCAAATGAGGATGTTTGAGCTCTCAAAATGATGTCTCATCTTTTCTATTAAGCATAAAAATAGTGTACGAATGGTGTCTTTTAATAAAATGGGGAAGGACCTTGCCCCTCAATCCTATTGGCTAATAATCACATTGATCCTATCCATTCATCTTGGACCCAACTTGATCCAAGGGTCCATAAAAAATACATTAAACTTCACAAGATTCATGTGAGTCCCAATTTGGACCCAACTCTAAAAAGTAATCTCTAAGTTTTAAAATGACTTTGAGCCTCTAGTTTTATTTTAATTCCAAGGCCCAAGTCAATTATATTTTATTTACACATAAGCTTGCGTGCTCATTGGGCCATGGGCTTACGCGCGCAAGATGTCATGCCCTCGCAACACATTTTATTGGACGATTTTATTTATTTACACTTTGTTGGGAATACCCCCAACAAATGGCCTTTCTTGCCACAAAAGAAGCACTTAATCTTCTTTTTCTTCATCTTTAAAGTAGAAGCTTGAGAGAAATTATCCTCCTCTTTAGCTTTGTCTTTGGAGAAATCTTGGTGTTGATTCTTGCTCCTCCCTTTGTGCTTGTTTTAGACAAATAGAGATTGCTTCCATGGTTTAGCTTACACAATTATGTGGTTTGTCCATCTTTGAAAATAAAGACTAACATGCTTGTGGCTTTCGTGTCGATCAATGTGACTATAATGAACACTCTTACTTGTTGGCCTTGACTTTACAAAACTCAACCCAATAGCCTTTACTTGATCAAACAATTCAATGTCTAAGACACCATTTGTTTAAGATAAATTGTCCAAAAAATCAACAAATGAGTACAATAATGAGATAAAGTTAAAACTATGAACATATTATGGAGTTTTTCCACATACAATTGACATAAGCCAACTGATAAAATTGGGAGTATTGAGTTAACGATATGAAAAACAATTACAAAATGATCAAGACCCAATATGACAATACATCGATGATACTACGGGCAAATTAGAGTCAAACTCGTAATCTCCAATAGAAGAACGAAATATCCTAACCAAGTATTGATATTTGGATCCTCCGACGTCTGTCCTCCTTGGTGCATCCTTCACAACATTGGCATTTCTTCCTTCTCCAGTACATGTCTAATTCCGCTCTGGTCCCTCACCTCTTAAAGCCCTCTCCTGTTTTCGCTCTCTTCTTTCCTTTGGGGGCACCTTTAAAATTAAAGGCCCTTTTATTCTTCATAAGTTGGCCTCTTCTTTCCTTGACTTCCGGCATATTCTTTCTTGGACCAGCCCCTTGCTTTTGCCATCCAATGAGCCCATTTGGACTTCCTCCCTCTTTCCTCCTGCATCCCCTTCCCTTTTTGCTTGTCATCCCCCTCTTTCCCTTTCTGCATCCTTACTAACTTTTTGCCTCTTCGAGCTAAATGGCCTTTTCTTTCTAACCACCTTTGCCCGCTTTGCCAACTGGAGGAAGAAACTATTCAGCATCTTTTTTTCCATTATAGTCAGGACTTGTGGTTGGAA